>PVJC01016561.1:0-33549 GCA_004026665.1 Murina feae | reverse complement strand
CACGTGTGGCAATAATATCAGGCAGTGTGTATATACAGACAAAGAGGAATGAGGGTTCATATCTAATGGTAATATCATTAATTTACCAGGTAAGAAAAAAATTCTAAATATTTATGAATGTAGTCACTGAGAGTAAACATATCTTAGCAGAAGAATTAGAAAAAAAATTTACAAGTCTATGAAAATGGTAGGAGATTTTAACACAGCACTCTCAGTAATTAATAGATCAATCAGAAAGGATAGAGAGGATTTGAACTACACATTAGCAAGATTGATCTAATGGGCATATAGAGAGCACCATGCTGAGTAACCAATGACAACATGTACTTCTCAAACACATATGGAACATTTATAAACATTGACCACATACTTGGCAGTGAAGGAAGTTTCCACAAATTTAGAATGATTGATACAATAAAAGCCACATTCACTGCCACAGTACACTTGCCTTAGAAATCAAGAACAAACTAAAGCTAACAGAAAAATCAGACATGTGTAGAAACTAAGAAACCTATTCAAATGACTCACGGATCAAAAAATGAATAATATTGGATACTAGGAAATGTTGATAACTTATCCATATCTAAGATTACAGGAAATAATTACTACACAAATTAGTACTTATGAGAAAATGTACAGCTTTAAATGCTTATTTTGAAAAGAAAGCTAAAACAGTAAGATAAGCACGCACATTAAAAGAAAAGGAACGCTAAAGAGAATAGAACAAAGATGTACTTTTTTAAGAAACAGAAATTAATTAAATGAAAAACAATGAGGCAGTAGAGAGGATCCAAAAATACTCCTCTGTGTGTGTGCGTGTGTGGGAGCGTGGAGGGGAGCAGGGCTGGGTGTTTTTAAAAGACAATAAAATAGAACCCTCTGATGAGTCTGCTGATCAAGAGCAAAGAACAATCCCCTAAGTAAATAGCATTCCATCATTTAAATGACTTGAATGACAGGTGCTGCTAAGATTTTTTTAAAAATCATGAAATATAATGAATAACTTCATTTTGATAAACTTGAAAACAGACACATTTTCAGAAAAATAACACACTGAAATTAAGAAAAATCAGGTCAATATGGTTTACTAAGAATAGGGGAAAAACTTACAAATTTATAACTTTTATAATTTTTATCTTGAAATAATTTGATTTACAGATTTATAAAAACAGTGCGGGAAGTTCTTGTATGTCCTCTACCCAGCTTCCACAAATGTTAACTCTTACCTAACCATGATATATTTATGACATCTAAGAAACCAACATCAGTGAAGATGTATTAAGTCGCATACTTTATTCAGATTTCATCAGTCTCTATGCACACTAATACCCTTTTGTTCCAGGATCCAATACAGGATATGACATTGCATTTAGTCCTATTGTATCCTTAAGTAACTTCTAGTTTGACAGTTTCTTAGTCTTTCTTTGGTCTTCATGACCTTGGCACTTACTCAGTAAGTGCCAAGGTCACTTTTAGCTTGTACGAGTATATTATCCATAGGTCATGAATATTAAGAAGAATGTCACAAAAGTGAGATGCCTTCCTTATCACATCACAGGGACATGATATTAATATGACTTGTTCTGCATGATGTCAAACTCGATCACTTGATTAAGGTGGTGTCTGCCACTGTGAAATTCTCCACTGTTTTTCTCTTTTCAAATGCTATTCATTAAAAGAGAGTCACTACATCCAGCCAACCACAGCAAAGAGGGAAATTAAACTCCACATCCTAGAGGAAGGAGCATCCAGTAATTTTGGACATTTGTTAAAACCACCTCAGTATATGTTTGGGGAGACAGTTGAAGCTCTACCATTTTCATGTTCTTTAAGATCTTAAAGTTTCACCTAAAGTTTAGCAGATTTTCTCTGTAATGATTATTACTGTGGTACTCAAATGGTGATGTTCTATTCCCCTCATTCCTGTAAACAATTATCTGAGGAAGATTTATCCATTTGAGGTTGTTTATTTCATGTTTTGGGTTTCATACACCTATCATTGTTGTTCAAATGTTTTGGGGTTTTTTTGCTTTGGCCTTTGATAGCTCTTTCAGATTAATTCCTGGGACTTGTTGCATGCCTCCATCTTTTTTTCTCACTTTCTTACTTTCTGGCATCACAATATACTCTAGACACATCTGTACTTCCCTGGGCCAGACTTGTAATCAGTCATTTCTCCAAGGAGCCTTGAATCACTTTATGGAGAAAATTATTAGAAACCAGGCAAAGAGTTCTAAATGTGCTTTTGGGTACAGTGTGTCACTGTTTGTAGAATAAAAATAAATATATATTATATGTATAAATATAAATACATATAAATATACATATCTGTATTTATTTTGGAATGTATGTATCTGTGTATGTATATGTACCTGTAAATACACATACACATATATGTATGGCTACACACACACAAACCTAATATCTCCAACTCTGACCCAGCAAATCAGAGTTCTTTCTAGCCTCCACCCCTGTTTATTTGTAGCTTTTAACCCTAGCAGTGAGAAACTTGGCTCTCATTTTATACATTTTAGTTATTTGTTCAACCATAGCATCCCTGTAAAACAGTTGAAGAATTAAGCATACCCCCATACTCCTGTGAGAAACAAAGTGCCCAACTACAGTGTAACACTTTTGTATAGTTTTTCTCTTTAGTCTTGTAGTATTCAGCAAATCATTGCTTTGCAAAGCTTTTTAGTTCAGTTTTCCACCTATCCCCTTTGGCTATGTTGTGCTATACATTTCTAATGCAGTTAGATTCATTTGGCACAGTCTATATTTCAACCCAGGATTGCTGGATAACCCAGACATTTTTTTTCAATTTTTATAAAGTTCAATATTTGATGTGTACAGTTCTATAAATTTTGACAAATGCTTTGAGTCATATATCTGCCATCACAGTTGTGGATGTATTTTTTAAGATTTCATCAATTTAACATGTCTTAGACATTGCCTGTTAGTCAATCTCCCCTCTACCAACCACTGGCAACAACTGATCTATTTACTAACCCTATAGTTTTGCCTTTTTGCAGAATGTCATATAGATCAAACCATGAAATATGGATCCCATGCATCTGTCTTATTTCACCTAACAAAATGCATTTACTCAGATTCATCCATACTGTTGCATCAATCAATAGTTTGTTCTGTTTAATTTCTGAATGCTACTCAATTTTATGGATGAAACACATTTGTTTAGATATTAATCTGTGGAAGGACATCTGGATTGTTTCTGTTGTTTTTGTCAGTTATGAATAAAATTGTTATACACAGGTTTTTATATGAACATAAGTTTTCAGTTCATTTCAGTGAAGAGCTAGGAAGGTGACTATTGGGTTGCATGAGAAGTGTATGTTTAACTTAATAAGCAACAACAGTCACCAGCAGTGAGTGGGTTGAGCATTTTATCACTCAAGAATTTATTATATCTATTTCAAGTGGTATATTTATAATATTATACACTTCAACCTTACACAATATTACCAATGTCACTCCAATAAATTTAATTTTAAAACTATAATGAAAAGTAAAAAAATGTTACATTTGTTTTTTATTGTAACGATCCTAATAGGTGTGTAGTACCCTCTCGCAGTGGTTATAAATTGTGTTTACTCAAGGACTAGTTAATGATGGTGAGCATTTTTTAAAATATACTTTATTGATTTCAGAGAGGAAGGGAGAGGGAGAGAGAGATAGAAACATCAATGATAAGACTGAATCTCTGACCAGCTGCCTCCTGCATTCCCCACAAGGGATCAAGCCCTCCTGGCTTATAGGTTGGCACTCAACCACTGACCCACACTGCCTGAGTGATGGTGAGCATTTCTAATAAGCTTCATTGCAAATCAGACCATGAAATATGGATCCGATGCATCTGTCTTATTTTCCTCATTTCTGTAAGGAATATAAACATTTTGCTAAATACACACCTTTTGTATGTGAAATGTTTGGTCAGATCTTTTGCCCAATTTTTTATTAGATCATATATATTTTTATTTTTGAGTTTCAGTTATTTTTATGTTCCTGATATGTTATTTATCATATATATTCTTTAAAATATATTCTGTCATTTGATAGATTATTTTTTAATTCTGTTTTTCACAAAGTAATATTTATTAAGTTAGATATTTTTAGATATTATGCCTACAAACTTATCAAACCCAAGATTATACAAATTCTCCTGCTTTTATCTAGAACTAGAGGCCCAGTGCACAGATGCATGCACCAGTAGGGTCCCTCAGCCTGGCCTGCATCCTCTCACAACCAGGATCCCTCAGGGGATGTTGAATAGCTAGTTTGGGCCCAATCCCACAGGCCTGATCCAGACAGAAGGGAGCCCAATCTTGTGAATTGAGCATCTGCCTCCTGGTGGTCAGTGCATGTCATAGGGACCAGTCAATGGTCATTTGGTTGTTCGATCACTTAGACTTTTATGTATATAGACTATTTAAGGATTTATCATTTATATTATGTCTCTAATCCAGGGTCCTCAAACTTTTTAAACAAGAGGCCAGTTCACTATCCCTCAGACTGTTGGAGGGCCAGACTATAGTTTAAAAAAACTATAAACAAATTCTATGCACACTGCACATATCTTATTTTAAGCAGGACAGGCAGTGGCGGCAAAAACACCCAGCATGTGGCCCGCGGGCTGTAGTTTGAGGATGTCTGCTCTAATCTATTGAAATTATTTTTTATGTTTGTGTAAGATTTGTGACAAGGTTTCTTTTTTTGTGTGTGAGTGAGTGTCCATTTGTTATAACACCATTTATTTAAAGGACTATATTTTATCGATTGCAATACTTTTGAACAGTTGTCAAAATTTTTTTTCCTTTATAGCGTTATATTCTGTTCCATTGATCTATGTCTATCGTTTCCAAAAAAATCACAATGTCTTAGTAATTGTGTCTTGATATCATGTAATGTATGTCCTCTAAATTTGTTGCACTTTTTCCAAATTGCTTTTGACTATTCTAGTTACTTATTTGTTTTTCCATAAATTTTAGAATGAGCTTTTAAATATGGCATTTAGAACAAATTCACGAGAACTAATTTCTTAACAATACTTTCTAATCAATGACCATTATATATTTCTCCAATTTTTTAATTTAAATATATTTTATTGATTTCATAGAAGAAGGGAGAAGGAGAGAGAGATAGAAACATCAATGATGAAAGAGAATCATTGATGAGCTGCCTCTTGCACGTCCCCTACTGGGGATCGAGCCTGCAACCCAGGCATGTGCTCTGATAGGGAATCAAACAGTATGTGGCCTTTTCAAAGTAGCTTCTTTAAATCAGCAATAAGTATTTAAGGTTCCTCAATTTTTTGTAGTTCCATAGCTCATTCCTTTTATCACTAAACTACAGGCCCAGTGCACAAAAATTTGTGCACTTTGGAGGGTTGGGGTTCCTTAGCTCTGCCTGTGCCCTCTTGCAGTTTGGGACACCTCAGGGGATGTCCACCTGCTGGCTTAGGCTCGCTCCCCGGGAGTCCTCAGGGGATGTCCACTTGCCAGCGGGGAGCAGGCCTAAGCTGCAGTCGGACATCCTTAGTGCTGCTGAGGAGGCGGAAGAGGCTCACACCACACCACTGTGCTGGCAGCCAACAGCCCTGCTTGTGGCTGAGCAGAGCTCCCCCAGTGGGAGCGCACTGACCACCAGGGAGCAGCTCCTGCATTGAGCATCTGCACGCTGGTGTGTTTCATAGTGACTAGTCATTCCCAGTCATTCTGTTGTTAGGGTCAATTTGGATATAACCCTTTTATTATATAGGATAGAGGCCTGGTACATGGGTGGGGGCCAGCTGGTTTGCCCTGAAGGGTGTCCCAGACCAGGGTGGGGGTCCCACTGGGGTGCCTGGCCAGCCTGGGTGAGTGGCTGATGGCTGTTTGCAGGCTGGCCAAGCCCCTCAGCGGGAACCCTCACCCCATGAGGGTGTGGCCAGCCTGGATGAGGGGCTGATGGCTGTTTGCAGGCGGGCCATGGCTCTCAGCAACCCAATCTCCCAGAGAGGCTAGCTGGAAGCAGGTATCTGGTATTTATTTATCTTCTATAATAGAAACTTTGTTGCCTTGAGCAGAGGCCACAGCCAGCCAGAACAGGCAGGAAGCTTGGCTTCCTCTATCACTGGGGCAACCAAGCCTCCTGTTTGCTCCAGCTCCATGGCTGCTGGCCACCATCTTGATTGGTTTAATTTGTATATAGTCGCTCTGATGGTCTGGTGGACATGGGTTGAGGGTGTAGCAGAGGTGTGGTCAATTTGCATGTTTCTCTTTTATTAGATTAGGTAATATTCCATGGTATGAATGAACCACAATTTATTTATCCACTTACCTACTTAAAGACAACTTGGTCATTTTCAAGTTTTTGCAATTATAAATAAAGCTGCTATAAAGATTCATGTACAGGTTTTTTTGTGGTACATAGGGATAGAGGCACATAAGGGATACAGTAAGTATTGTGTGGACATATTCTCAACTCATTGGGTAAATATAAAGAAGTTCGACAGCTGGGTCATATGATAAGACTAGATTTATTTGGTAAGAAACCACCAAACTGTTCTCTGAATACCATTCTATATTCCCACCAGTTAAAGTTGCTAGGCAGCATTTGGAGTTTTCAGTGTTATGGATTATAGCCACTTTAGTAGATGTGTAGTCAGAGGTCATTGTTTTAATTTGAAATTCCCTAATGACGTATGATGATGAGCATCTTTCTTTCATATGCTTGTTAAGACTGGATTTTCAGTTTTGCTGGTTGCTTTTCTTTATTTCATGTGAATGATTTTTTTCACATAATTGATCTTTAATCTTTCTCTTTTTTGTGTTTATCTGTTTTTGTTTTCCCTCTTAGCTTCTTGAGTTGGACTGTTAGCTAATTTAGTTCATATTTTGTTTAATGGTGGAATATATTTTAATATCCAGTAGTTTTATAGTAAGACTTTGGCTGAACTCTAAACAAGCTTGCTGAGAGAAGCCCAGGAAATAAAAATGAATGTACATAGGGATAGAGGAACATAAGAGATATGGTAAGTATTATGGTAAGTGTTATATGCATCTACTTACCCAATAGAATCAAATGGAAAGTTGCAGTAAAGACAAATACAAAGTGAAACACAGGTCTCAGTTAAATATTCAACACCCACATAAAACTGAGAGCAGAGGGCAGAAATATGAAAAGATAGGTCATATGCACAAAAGGATTCTTAGAAAATGTTGTATATGCCGTAAAATAGAAAATGTTTCATTAGACATGAGCTCTCTGAATTCACTGTCATATTGTTCTTCATTTATAGAGTGAATTTTGCCTCATCCTGAGGATCTTTTATTAATATTTAAAGGCAGGAAAACAAAAGATCTTAGGCTAAATGGAAAGAAGTTAGATGAAGCATGTTGGTTGTCTTTCAAAAAATTGAAAAGGAATATCTAAGTTAAGAATAACCAAGGTTTTACTCTATGTGAACTCAAAACAATTAGTAAGAGTCACAAAGAAATGGATTTATAAGTAGAGAGTTTTATTACAATTTTCATTCTCTAACAAAATAAATAGTAATCATTTATGATGAAATGGAGTCTGGTCACTAACCGTACAAAAAAAAAAAAAGATTAATGATCACTGCCCAGTCCTCTGACTATCCATCCTAAATTTGAGTGTCTGTGCCTTCACATATGTGCATGTTTGTGTGTGTGTGTGAAAGGGAGTGTGTAAGTATGTGAGTGTACATGTGTAATTGTCCATAACAATACTTATTTTATTTTATTTTTTGGGGGGACTCATCCTTACCCAAGGATATTTTTCCATTAATTGTAGATAGATTGGAAGGGAGGGGAAGGCAAAGGGAGAGACAGAGAAAAAAAAACACATCAATGTGAGAGACACATCAATTGGTTGCCTCCAGCACATACCCCAGCCAGGAATCAAGCCTGCAACAGAGGTGCCCTTCACCAGAATCAAACCTGGGACTCTTCATTCTGCGGGCTGACATTCTATTTACTGAGCCAAGCTGGCTAGGGCAAGAATACTTTTGATTGCACTTTCTATAAAGTGTATCCCAATTTTATAACATGTAAGAACACTTTGTGGCTTTCAAGAGCTGCCTGTGCTTAGCAAATTTGTTATGTGGGACAAAATTATATTTTATGAAGAATTTGAGGGTTTTCCTCCAAATTCATTTTCATTCTTTTTTTCTTTCCAGCACCTTACCACAATATTCTCATCCCTAATCTTTCCAAATTTTCTTAGAAAGAATTTGAATGCATGACATTGGTTTTATACTAGGGATTTAGGGAAGTGTCTTTGCTCCTCCAGGCATAGTTGCTCAAATCTCTTCTCTCTAATTGAGGAATTAAAGTCTGTTCTATCCTTAAAAGTTCCAGTAATTCATGATTAGATACAGAATGGAGTTATAAATTGAGAAGAGCTTTACCATGGCATCCTTAAAATCCCAATATTAAGCAGGTACTTTGACTAAGAATTAAACTAGAATTGAAGAGGCAGAATTTAAAATGAAAGGTTATGACTTTCTTTGTCTAAATGCTCTGAACCTAGAAAAGCAGCATCTGATCTGTTGAGTGGGTCTCTTCAAACCCCTTGTTCCAGTCACATCCCTGTCCAGGAAGGCAGAAGTGGCGTTGGTGAAAAATGGCTCATTCTCCCTCATAAATGTCAACTCCCCTGTGTCACAGGACTGCCACATAATGCAACTTTCTAAGGCAAGTGGAGCCATTGAGAGACTATGAATACACAGCTTCTTTATTTTAGCAAGTCTTGATGGGATCCTTTTCTACCCTGGCCCCCAATCTTCAATATGAATTATTAGACGATGAATGAGTTTCAAGAAATGAAAATTAAACTCAGAAAGTCAAAGGAAATCAGAGTCAGGCAGAAGGGTCCTCAGAGAAAGAGAACAAAGAAAAGAAAGACAAAGAGAAAAGAAGGGCAAAGTGAAGAAAAGGCAGGGAAATAGGAGAATGCATGGAAGGCCCCCAAAGGGCATGAACAAGAATGGAAATGCCATTCTGCATGGGCTTCTCATCTTGGAAGACCCCTGAGATGGGGACCAGTGTATGGGACGCGCTCCTCCCAAGGAAGCTTTTTTGTGATATGAGATTCCTCCGAGGTTCAATATCCAAATGAAATGATAGCACACAATCATCATTTCTCATACAGTGACCAAAGGCAGTACTCATCCACTCCTTCAAAGCCAGAATCAGTCCTATTATTGGAATGTGATGTAGTCCAAATGCACATGATTTATGCATCGCTTCGTGTCACTCAGCCTCTCACAATTCATTTTATTTCTTATTCTTAACTTTCCACCTAAACTGCAAATGTCCTGTGAATAGGACCACATTATGTTGGCATTCTCTTATGTTCCCTCCTTGCATTAACCTGGGGATTATCTCCCTGATGTTTAAGTTCAAAGTTTATAAATGCCAAGTCAGCATTGTACAAAGAAGTGCTGTGGAAGAAGAAACATGGTGAGTTTGGTCTAAAATACTTGGCAATATATGAATAAGCATAGAAGAGAGAGGAGGCTTTACTAAAGATAGGGTCCATCAATTAGTTGATAGAACTAATTACTCCAGATACAGCATAGAAAAAAAAAAGTAAAC
This sequence comes from Murina feae, assembly GCA_004026665.1. Taxonomy (NCBI): domain Eukaryota; kingdom Metazoa; phylum Chordata; class Mammalia; order Chiroptera; family Vespertilionidae; genus Murina; species Murina feae. The sequence continues at coordinate 23,932 of PVJC01016561.1, read as the reverse complement.
CAAAAGGCCAATGGGAAAATTAATCAATAGTCAAGCTGAAAAATAATCTAAAAGGAAGTTTTAATATATCCAATTTTTCTGGGTATGATGAAGAAGACAAGTATGTCACCTTATAGAATTTCTCTAGAGCTTATGCTGTCAACAGCTTGCTGGGATGAAAAAGCTATTATAAGTTTTCTTGTATCTCTACAATCAGAGGAAGAAAAAAATAGAGCTGAGACTGTTATAAGTATGATGTGTATGGAAGTGAAGATTTTGTGTGTGGATGGGAGTCAGGTAGAATTCTTTTCTCATTGTCTAAGCCTTTTGTGAAGTACATTACTGTAACTTCACTGTTCCCAACATTTTCCTTTTGATTGCCTTCTATTTAAAGGCACCAGATCTTTATATATAGCTACATCAAGTCAGTTAATATTTTACCAAAGAGCTCTACCTGTGGTTATCAGTCCATCTGTTACATGTTTGGGAATTGATTTTCTTTGCTAGAGCCTGGTTTGTATTCCTCAGTACACGGAGATCAACAGTTTGATTTTCTGATCCTTATCTGTCATGTTAGCAAATCCTATGACTTTTCCCATCATGTTGTCCCCTGTGGCAGAAGAACCATAAGGAGTGAAAAAGCCATGATGTCAATAGTCACCTTGAGGTCTCCAAGCTGGTATGCATTTCATAAAGCCAGGATATACCTCTTAAATGGAAGATTCAAGTGATATCAACAGTGCAGCTATCCAGAGCTATGGCAGCAATATAGCAACAGTAAAGATGAAGTTGTTAATGCTTTTCTAATTATCTCTTACAGTGTTCCAGACACAGTGTTTGGTGTCAGAGATTTCCAAATTTATACTTACAATTGTTCTTTATTTTACAAAATGTAAATATTCTTTTTTTAAAAAATTCTTACTCAAGTATATTTTTCCATTGACTTTTTTTAGAGAGAGTGAAAAACAGATGGAAAGACAGAGAGAAATATCAATTGGTTGCCTCTTACATGTGCTAGGGAGGAACATGCAACCAAGGTATGTGCCCTTGACCGGAATTGAACCAAGGACCCTTTGGTCCAGGGGCCTATGCTCTATCCACTGAGCAAAACTGGCTAGGGCAAGATGTAAGATTCTTTAAATGGTGGGAAACAAAACGAAAAGCATGAGTAGATGAAAGGCATAATTGTTTGTTACTTACAGATCCAAACGAGAGAAGGCTGGCATGTGGGGCCACACAGGGCACTACATCTGAGAAATAGTTAAGGCAAAGGCTTAACAAGCTGCCTGAAAATGGGAGTTGATATTTTTTTTACCTAAGCCTTCAAAACTGGGTGAAGATAGCACTTGGGATCTATTATACATAGACTTCCTCCTAAAATCCTATTTCAAACATTTAACTTGCTTCCAGGCATTCCCACATGGATGTATGTCTATTAAGAATCTCAAACTCAAAATGTCCAAAACTAAGCATTTCGTCTTCTTTCCCCACATTTGCTATTCTCAAATGAACCCTCATTCCATTTCAATTGTTATAAGTTGCCCTTTACCTTGCTAAGTATCAAGACCTTTACCCATCTCATCTGATCCCAAACTTTCTTACTTTGTGTCATACAGTGAGATGGCATGGCTGATAGAAAAGTGTTGAACCAATAGGAAACAAGACTCAGAAAGGTGGACCAGCTATGACTTTGGATTTACAATGAGCACCATCATAAGTTTTTATAATATGTCACCTGTGTAGTCTTAGTCAATGATGTTAATCGTGGGTGACAAGTCATAAATGATAAGCAGATGTAATTCTGAAGTTGGTCCCATGACATATTTGACAAGGCCAGAAATCTTGACCTGAGACAAAACACCAGCTGCTTCTTCACTGGCTACTTTAAGACCAAACCTTGCAACACAGAGAACCAAAGAAATGTCAAAATGTCCTCAATACATATTTCATTAACACATAATAAAAATGATCTAGTTGTCATCTTGGAAGGAACAAAAAGTTAATAAGAATTAGTTTCACTCACAGTTTTTTGAAGGGATGCTTTCTAGTCCACACTATTGTGAACACTAGTCCACAATAGCTCTCTACAGATCTTGTTAATTAACGTTAAATGCATGGATAATAATCTTAACATTATGGTAATAGAATTTTGGAGTTGTTCTCTGTTATAGAAATATAAAACCAAAAGACTAAAAAGAACTTTAGCATTAATGTGCTCTAAAACCTCATTTAAACATGAGCAATTGCAGATCAGTAACTCAAATTTTCCCAAGGGCCACATTGCTATTAAGGGAAAGAGGTGGAATTTCAACTCAGTCTCCCAACTGAGTCAGGGTTCCGTCTACTTATCACACTATCCTTCCATTTTATGATGATTCAGCTAATTAAACAAAATTGTTTTCTCTGTATTACCTTTGGTTGCACTTATAAATAAATGGGCAAATTCATGGTGAAAATGAAGGTTCAATGGTGAAAAATTATGAGAAAGCAACTGTATTCAGAAGGTATATCTTTATTTAGACCAAAGAGCAAATAATAAATTAAATGAAATGCAAACTCAAATAAAGAATTTTCTTCAAAATTCTAGGAAACACAGGATACTTTAGAGATCTTACATAGAAAAGGGAGGCTAGAAGTAGCAGTAAGAGTTACAGAAGCATCTATAAAGATCAACACTAGAAAGTACCAGTTATGAAGAAAGGAAAGCAAAAAGATTTTTTTTTTATCATCTTAATTGTCAATAAGAATGAAGCTGCAGGTTGGCTCAGTGGCTGATTACAAGTCTTAAGTTTCCTTAAATGTGTCTATTTATCAATAGAAAACCTGAACTCAACCATTTCGGAGACCTCTTCACCACATAATCTCGCTGTCTATTTAAACACTTTTTATTCATTCCTGTTGTGGGGTGGTGAGCTGCTGATGCCTGCTCTGGGCCTGGCAGGTCTCCATGTGGCCATCATCCTGACACACTTCCTTGACCAATGACTATCCACAAATACAGAAAGGCAAATCTATAAAAGGACAGAGACTAATCATTTTCATTAGCCAACAAGGACAGAGTAGGAGCTAATGGGGCTTCTGTTTCAATAGAGGGAGAATTTAGGTTAATTATTAGGAAAAACTTTGTAACTATTAGACCAGTTAGGACTCTGGAAACAAGGTATCCAGGGGAGAAAACAAAATCACCTTTACTTAAGGTTACTCAAGATAAGATTAACTCACCATTCATCAAGAAAGATTAAAACATTATTAAGTCAGGACCACTGAGAAATGAAAGAGGAATATCCTGGCCTGAGCTGATCTGACACCACAAGTTGTGTCATTAGTAGAAGATCAGACATGAGTCTAGGCACCAGGGATGGAACAGTAACCAAAGCAACAACAACAACAACAACTCTGTTCTCACAAAGTTTACAATCTAATGGGGGGAGGGGAAATGAATGCAGTATACAATAAACAAAATAAATACATAAAATAAAATGTCATGTTAAATATTTAGAAGTGCTGAGGAGAAAACTAAAGCCAGAAAGATGATTGGGTAAGAGAAATGGCATTTTTAGATAAGGTTATAAAAACACACAAACAAAAAACTCACTGGGATAAAATGTTAGTAAAAATCTGAAGGAGCAAAGTAACTTAAGGTACTCTGGAGTGTTCTAGGCAAAGGGAATAGCAAATAAAAGGCCCTGATGTAGAAGCCTTGATATGTTAAGGCAACAGTCCCTATTTTCTTAGATTAGAGTGAATAAAAAGGAAATTATAAAAAGAAAGGACAAAGCACTGATTGGATGTAGATGAAGTAGATGTAGGACATCAGCTTTTATGCTGAGTGTAGTAAGAAACAGAGAAGTGATGATCTCACAGCTGAACAAGATCTGGCTCTCATGGTTGTGTTTGGGATAGACTAAAAAGGAGCAAGAATGAAGACAAATGAATAATCTTGGCAGGTTTTACAGTAACTAAAGTGAAAGAGCATGCTGACCTAACTTGAGATGGCTAGAGTGGAGCTGGTTTAATAAAGTCAACAGAATCGGATGAAGAGGTAAAAGCACATCATGAATGACATCATCAGCCTTGGCCAGTTTGGGCCCACGGACTGCATTTCCCAGGTTTGATTCTGGTCAAGGGCATGTATCTTGGTTTCAGGCTTGCTCCCTGATCCTGGCTGGGGTGTGTGTCTGAGGCAACCAATCAATGTGTCTCTGTCACATTGATGATTATCTCTCTCTCTCTGTCTTTCCCTCTCCCTCCCACCTTCCACTCTCCCCAAAAATCAATGGAAAAATATCCTTGATTGAGGATTAACAACAACAACAAAACAATGACATCATCAAAGTGTAATTCCAACAGATACTATTAAAATATTAATGCAAGATTTGGGGTGGTGAACACACAGTGCAATGTACACCTGATTTGTTGTGGAATTGTGAACTTGAAACCTGCATAATTTTGTCAACCAGTGTCACCTTTATAAAAATTAATAAACAATAAATAATAAATATTTTTTAAAAAAAACAATGCAAAGTTGTATACTATTGCTGGTGGGAATGCAGACTGGTACAGCCATTGTGGAGAACAGTATGGAGTTTCCTGAAAATAGAACTCCCATTTGACCCAGTGATTCCACTTCTAGGAGTATATCCCAAGAAACTAGAGATACCAATCAGAAAGGATAGATGCACTCCATAGCAGCACAATTTACCATAGCTAAGAAACATCCTAAGTGCCCATCAGCAGATGAGTGGATTAAAAAACTGTGGTATATCTACACAATGGAATACTACTCTGTGGTAAAAAAAAAAAAAAAAAAAAAAAGAAGGAATTCTTACCATTTACAACAGCATGGATGGAACTGAAGAACATTATGCTAAGCAAAATAAGTCAGAGAAAGATAAATATCACATAATCTCACTAATTTGTGGAATATAATGAACAACATAAAATGATGAACAAAAATAGATCCAGAGACAGAGAAGCATTGATCAGACTGTCAAACCTCAGAGGGAAGGTAGGGGTAAGAGGGAGCGATCAAGCAAAGGACTTGCATGCATGCATATAAACCTAACCAATGGACACAGACACCAGGGGCGTGAGAGCATGGTTGGGGGGATAGAGGGGCAATGGGGGATAAGGACACATATGTAATACCTTAATCAATAAAGAAAAAATAAAATAAAAAACAATAGAGAAATTAAATGGAAAACTAAAAATTGAAGGGACAAATAGGAAAAATCCACAATTTTAGCAGAGATTTTAATACCTATCTGTGAGTAAATAATATAACTAGATAAAATATCAGAAAAGGTACATAGGATCTAAACAACACATTCGATGATCTTAATGAAATTGATATTTATAAAATAATAAACTAGACAAAGAAAGAATATTAATTCCTTTGAAAGTCACCCAAAAAATTCAACAGGATAGATCACATGTTGAACAACAACAACAACAAAAAAAAAAACAAAAACAAAACAAGAGCTAATAAGTAACAAAAATCTGATATATTACAGAATCGGCAAAGTTAATTTAGAAATTAAATATACATGGAAAGCTACACATATTTGGAAATTAGTAGACTTTGAAATAACATTTGAGCAAAAGAAAGGAGGAAGGGGAGGAGAATTAAAAAGGAATTGAAAAATATTTAAAAAGGAATGGTAATGAAAATATGCTGTATAAATTTATAGGATGCAAGTAACACAGGGCTTAGAAAACAAGAAACACTTAAAATCACTTATCTGAATTTAAATCTTTATAAGTTAAGGAAGTATATGAAAAAGAAGTACATAAAAACCAACTTAATTTCAAAATTGAAGGCAGAAATAGTATCAAAAGAAAACAGTAAAACAAAAACAGGAATCCAGGAAAAATAACACGGACAAAGATAGAGAAAATTTGCAAATATAAAAGCTATGTATTTGAAAGGATCTATAAAAATCAATAAACTTCTAGCAAGACAGATAAGTAGAAAAAATTAAATATCAGTTGCTTACATCTATGATTTTGCCACTACAAATCTTAGTGATATTACAAGGAACATAAAATATGAATGACATTAGGACAAAAAAACTTGATTTTTTGGATGAAATAAAAGAACATATTGGAAAACAACCTACCAAAATTGAAATTAGATAAACTAGAGAATTTGTATTGTCCCTTATGTATACAAGAAAATGAATTTTTAACAAAACAAATGTTAAAATAAATTTTTAACAAAACACACACACACATACACAAATACAAATCTCATCATTTCACTACAGAATTTTACCAAAAATTTAATTGAAGAGAAATATCTTTTAGAAAATAGAGTAATAAATAAAAACTTGCAACCCATTTTGTGAAGCCAGCATAATTATGATTCCAAAATATGAGAAAGGCATTACAAAAAAAATATGAAAGACAGACATTACTCACGAACATCAACATAAAAAAGCTCAATAAAATAATATCAAATTGGGGGGAAAAAGAGATATATGTACCAATCTTTGTAAAACTTTATGTAATAATAAAAAATAAAAATAAAAAAAAATAAAAAGAACTACTCATACAATATATAGCATCCAAAAAAAAAAAAATTGAACTCAGCAATATATAAAAGTTAATAAACCTTTAACAAGTGAAGTTTATTTCAGAAATGGATGTTGTTATAATTAATGTTATCTTAATTTTAACATAATAAAGAAAAGAAATCATAAAAATTCAATAGATACAGAAACAAGTTTTGACAAAATTAAACATAATTATAATATACTAAAGGCCTAGTGCATGAAATTCATGCACAGGGACAGGGGTTCTCTCAGCCCAGCCTGCACCCTCTTCAATCCAGGACCCTTTAGGGAATATCTGACTGCTGGCTTAGGCTCAATCCCTGCAGATATCCTTCTCACAATCCAGGCCCACTATCTCTTAACTGCTCACCTGCCTGCTTGCCTAATCACCTCTAACCACTCTGCTTGCCTGCCTGCCTGATCGCCCCTAACTGTTCTCTCCTGCTCTCCTGATTGCCCCTAACCACCTCTGCCTCAGTCCTCACCACCATGGCTTTGTCCAGAAGGACGACCAGAAGATGTCCAGTCAACCCAGTCTAATTAGCATATTAGCCATTTATTAGTATAGGTTAGTCAGCTCAGACAGCTATAATAAAATATTATAAATTTGTGTGGCTTAAACAACAGAAATGTATTTTTCTCACAGTTCTGGAGACTGGAATTTGGGGTTAGCATAGCATCATCCCATGCACCAGAAAGTGGTGAATTGATTGCCAGTCAGGGCACATGCCTAGGTTTCAGATTTAGTACCCAGTCCAGTGAGTGCAGGAAATAATGAAACAATGTTTCTCTCTCCCTTCTTCTTTCTGAGATCAATTAAAATGAATGATAAATAAATAATGTTCTCTAAATGTGGTTTTAACAGGAAAGACATTAGTGATCTATGAAGTGAAAAACTCATTATAACACATATATACAGCATGACCCCATTTAAAAAAATATATTTATTGATTTTAGAGGAAGGGAGAAGGAGAGATAGAAACATCAATGATGAGAATCATTGATCAGCTGCCTTCTGCATGCCCCTGCTGAGGATCAAGCCCAAAATTTGACCAGGAACCATATCATGACCTCCTGGTTCAGAGATTGATGTTCAACCACTGAGTCCCACCAGCTGGGCCCCATTTTTATCAATACCAGGCACATGAGGTACATTGGCAAGATCTCACTCCTAGACAAAAGTCTGAAATTGCCCAAACACCTTTTAAGCTAGATTTCTGAATATGAATTCACTAGCAGCCCAGTGCATGAAATTCATGCACATTAAAAGGGGATTAATTAGAGGAAATATTTTAATATTGTTATTTACTCTTTCTCTATAACAGAAGTGTCAGAAATGAAAGAAAATTAGTAAAATGTATATGAAAATCTTCCTCTTGTCAGAGTCTGGGTTATACCATGGGACACAGAGTCTAGTCCTTGCCCACCCACGTGCACCTCAAAATCACATGAGAACCAGACCGGCACTCCCCCATTGGGCTAGATCCAGACTCAGCCAGTCCCACCCTTGTCAAGCCCTGCTGAGTGGGGGGTGCATCCTCAGGTCCCCTGGCCCAGCACTGGGGCAAGAGGTGCGGCCTGAAGTTCCGCAGCCTGGACCAAGAGGGGGGCACACCTTGAGGTCCCCTGTCAAGCCCCACCAGGAGGGGGGTGCAATCTCCCCGGTCAAGCCCTGCTAGGTGCGGGGCATGGCCTGAGGTCTCACAGCCTGGCACCAGGGTGCGGGGCACAGCCTGAGGTCCCCTGTCAAACCCCATGGGAGGTTGGGGGGAGCACAGCCTCAGGTCCATGCTGATTGCTCCTTAAGGCTCATTATGGGAACTTGGCCTCAGCTGTGGGTGCAACCATTTTTGTGGTGGAGTGATGGTCAATTTGCATATTCCTTTTTATTATACAGGAATTTCTGCCAACTGGATCCACTTGCACAATATTTTAAAGGTCCAAGTGGGGGCCACAGTTTGGGCTATTTACTGCTGGTGATCATGTTTGCGGAGATGTGGAGGTTTTCTGCAGTGAAATCCAGGCTGTGCACAGGCAGTTGTGGCAGAAGCAGTACCCAGTGACCTGTTTTGTGGGAGCTGGAGGGCACTTGCAGCAGCAGCAGTTTCCTGATTCCCTGGTCACAGCTGTGCCAGAGTGTTCTAGAATTCAGTTGTGGCTGAGGAGGCAGCTCCTCCCTCTGGGCAGGGAATCTTTCCTGGAGGCCTGGCCTAAGACCCACTCCTCCCTTTTTCTGATGATTTCCCAACCACCAATTCCCTGTGCTAAATTCTTTCCTGCCTAAAATAGCAAAAATCTAAAACATTTTGGACCCTCTACTTTCAACAAAAATAATGTTGCACAGAGTCAGTTCTGAGAAATGGGTGAGATGTTATGGAAGGCTACCTTCTTCGAGTCTCAGCTTCCTCTTCTATAAAACCGAGACCAAAGATTATCTGCTCATATTTACTGAAGACCATATTAGCTGTGTTTCCTGAAGATGGCCACAACATTTTCTATCCCTTCTGTGGCCTTGCCACATTCTCTCTCTTGAAGTGGGGCTGACCTCTGAATTCCAAGGCCAAGGCCAAAAAGGTGCTGGGCTGAAGCCCCGTCCACTCCACCAGGGTTTGTAGCTCTGCCTCCCCCCACCACACACACCACTCAGGGCTCTGTCTAGCATGGGGCCTTGCCCTCCTGGCTCACTTTCCCTCCTGTCTGTAGCCCAGTGTTTCACTGCACATCATGGCCCACCTGCTGGTCCTGCTGAGCCAAGCAGGCAGGGTAAGAACCTTGCACCTCCTGTCTTCATTCCTGTGTCTGTTCTAACCAAGGCCAGATGCCCAGGTGCTGTGCAAAGCCCACAGAAACTGCTCTGGCCACTAGGAATGCCTCTCCACCTCATCCCTGACTCCAGCACCCAGATCCCAGCTCCACTTCCACCAAAGGAGAGCTTTGCCCATACAGCTGCCCGAGACTAAGATTGAGCAACTCCAAGGTCCCCAGACCCCAGATTTCTGCCAGCCAAGGCAGTTGGCTAGCTGGCCCTTCTCTGATCTGTGTGTTGGGGGCAATCCGGCCCAGTTTGCTGGCCATAGTGGGTGTCATAGTGACTGGTTGTTAGGTCATTATGGTTGTAACGGTGTTATGTTCTCTGGCTTTTCATATATAGAGATATGCCAACTAGATTTTGAGAACTTTTTAAAACTACTGAAGGGAAACTACAAAATCATGCAGGCTTAATAATAGAATAGGTAATTATTTTTCCATAAGATCAAGAATAAAGCTGTGCTTTTTATTTCACCCCTTTCATTTAGCATTATAGTGCAGTTCCTGGCTAATATAATCAGGCAAGAAACATAAGTAAAAGTTGTAAAATTGGCAAAGGGGGATGTAAACTGTTTTAAATACAGATTCCATACAGTTTTTAAAAAGAAAATATTAAGGGAGCAATAAAAATATTGGAAGTAGTGTGTTGCAGGATTTCAGATTACAGAATTAATATACAAATGTCAATTACATTTCTATGTACTAGCAGCAGCAGTTGAGATTTAAGATAAAAATTCATTTATACTGGCATAAAAATACTTACACAAACTTTAATAAACACTGTTTAAAGCCTGTATATTGAAAACTACAACAAATTGATGATAGAAATTAAATCCTATATAATAAAAGGCCAGCAACCATAATGGTGTAATGACCAGAGCAACCAGTCACTATGAGGTGTGTTGACCACCTCTCAGTCCCTCTCCCCAGACTGCAGACTCCAGTTGCTGGATGGCCAACAGGAAACCATGGGGAACTGGGGTGGGTGGTGGTGGGTGGGACAGGGGACTGGCGAGCAGGTGGAAGGCAGATCTCTAGGTCCCTTCCCCCCAGCCCAGAGGCTCTGATAGCTGGATGGTGAACAGAGATCCATGGGGAACCAGAACTAGGGTGAGTGGCAGTAAGGCAGGACTGGGGACTGGTGAGTGGGCAGAAAATGGCCCTGATTGCAGGCTACGCCTATGGACCCTATCCACAAACAATTTAGTGCACTGGGCTTCTAATATCTAAATAAATAAAAAGCTATACCATGTTCATAGAATGAAAGGCTATGGTTTAAGACTTTATGCCTTATGATGTCAAATTTCCTCAAATTGGTCTACAGGTTCAAAGCAGTTCTAATCCTAATCCTATCAGATTTTGTACAGAAGCTTAGAGAATAATTCTTCACTTTATATGAAAACATGAAAGAGATAGAATTGCTATATAATTTTGATAAAGAAAAAATATATTTGATCACTTAATGTACCTGACATCAAGAGTTATTAGAAAGTTAAAGTGTGTAAAACAGTATGAAACTGGCATAACGATACAAATGATGTTTAACCAAGTTTTCAAACAATTTATAGGGAAAAGGAAAATCAAAGGGTCTTGCAACAAGTGGCTATACACATGAAAGAAAAACAAACAAACCTTAATCTCTAACTCAAAACATAAAAAAAGACGTACACAAAGGAGTTAAAACTTTTATAAAGCATTGGAAACAAAATATAGAAGATAATTTTTAAAAATATATTTTATTGATTTTTTTACAGAGAGGAAGGGAGAGGGATAGAGAGTTAGAAACATCGATGAGAGAGAAACATCGATCAGCTGCCTCCTGCACACCCACTACTTGGGATGTGCCCGCAACCAAGGTACATGCCCTTGACCGAAATCGAACCTGGGACTTTTCAGTCCACAGGCCGACACTCTATCCACTGAGCCAAACTGGTCAGGGCAGAAGAGAATTTTTGTGTGCTGAAGGTAGGGAAAGATTTCCTATATAGGATCCAGAAAGCAATAATCAGAAATGGAAAAATTTAAGAAGTTTATCTTAATTAAAGCTACTTATTAAAAGGCTTCTTATCATATTAAGAAGATGAATATGCAAACCACATACTGGGAGAAAATATTTATCTGAAAAATAACTTGCATACAGTACATGTAAACAATATATCAAACTCAACTTTAAAATGACAAATTTCTGCTGCTTACTAATCTTTAAAAAGGGCAAAGGATTTGACCAGATATTATGAAGAAAATGTATTCTAATGTCTAATAAATACATGAAAAATGCGCATTATGGAAACATAAAGCCACAATGAGATACTACAAAATACCCACTAGAATGGCTAAAATTATACAATTGATTATGATAAAAGTTGACACAGACATGGAATAACTTAAATGGCCATATATTACTTATGGAGCATAAAACTGGTCAAATTTATAAAAAATTATGAAAGGCAAGTATGAAGTTAAACATATACCTACCTATAATCTAGCTTTCCTGCTCTTATTTTGCCAAGATAAATAAAAACAAATGACCCCCAAAAGACCACAAGATTGTTCATAGGAAACTAGTTCATATTTTCTAAACATTCTAAACAATATAAATATCTATTGATAGAAGAATTTATAAAGAAAAATTGTGGTATATTTATACATCAAGTATTCAGAAATTAAAAGAATGAACTGATAAAAGCAAAATTATGGATGAATCTCAGATTAGTGGTGGCCTTTAGGTGATATAAGGGATTAATTTTTTAAAAACAAGATGGAGCTTTCTGTGTTGATAATGTAGTTAATCTAGATTGTTGTGCTGTTTATACAAATGTATCTATTCATCAAAAATTGTACACTTAAAAATTTTGTATTTCATGTACATCTATTTTACCTAGAAAATAAAAGTAGAAAGTAATAAAGTGGGGAGTGTGGAAAGTTATATATAAAACTAGAGGCTTAGTGCACAAAGATTCATGCATGGGGCGGGGGAGGAGGGTCTCTTAGACTGAACTGCACCATCTCCAATTTGGGAGCCCTCAAGGGGAGCCCTCTCCAATCCAGGAGTTTCTGTCTGTATTTGCAATCATATGAACGAATTGTCTGAGACCCCCAAACCAGTTTGGGTTGTTGCTCACAGAATAATAGAGGCATTTTTTTTTCTTTCAGTGGTGAAGATTTTCTGGGAGTTTTAGGATACCTTCCCTTTAATTTTTCCTAGACACTCTGATTTTACTTATGTCTCTCATCTTTGCTTTCCCTCCATCCCCTACTGCAACAGTTACTTACTCCAGGCTCACTTTGCTCTAGTGTCTAGGAGATCTGTCTTCCACCAGAACTATGATTCCGAGCATTCCTGGTCCTCCCCACGCTGGGAGCGACTGAGGGAGCCAGTGTCCCCCAAGCCTCCGGCTCTCCTGCTTGGCTCTCTGCCCAGTGCGCCTGTGTATGCAAATTAACCCACCATCTTTGTTGGGTTAATTTGCATATTCACCCTGATTGGCTGGTGAGCATAGCCAAGGGACGGTCAATTTACATGTTTCTCTTTTATTATGTAGGATAAGGACAAAACATTGATAGTCATTAAAACTGAGGAGGAACTGATAGAAGGGGGCTCATTATATTATTTTGTTTATATGTGTTTTATATTTCCAATAATCAAACATTCTTTTTTTAATACTTTCAGAAATTTTTGTATGAGCAAGTGAAATAAGTATGATATTTGGAAGACTAAAAAGAAGTAGATTATGCAGGTGGTTGAGCCAGAATCAATTTTGAACATGTTAAATTTCTGCTGTTTACTCAATATCCATTTTCAGATGTGTAGTTCACAGATGAAGTCTGTATTACAGACATGTAGCTAAAAGTCAACAGTGTAGAGATTTTACTTAAAGACATGAGACTGGTTTAAATCACCTGACTGATAAGTACAATTAGAGAATAATGGCAGTCTAAAAGCAGAACCCTAAAACTAAGAGATCCTGTGAATTGGGAAAAAACATAAGGTTGAAACACAGTAGTCAACTAGTAGGAAGCAAAGCATATGAGAAGCAGGTCTTATAAGACATCAAAAAAAAAAAAACTTGCATAAATTCCAGAAAAATTATACCTGTATTAAGACTAGGTTATCTAAAAAAAGCAGGAAGTGTAAAACAAGTTTACTGAGGAATTCCTTTACTTTAGCAAAAGTTTGCCTGTGAATTTCTTATACTATTTTTAATTCAATAAAGACTGATGGAGCAGTGTAATACATTTATGTAGGACAAAAATAAATGTTCCATACACAAAATTTATGTTCTAATAAGAGAAACTAGGTTAACATAAGTGGAAGGATATTTGTACGTAGAAAATTAAATATGGGTGCCAGCCACAAAAGGAATGCCAGAAGGTAGTAGATAAGTACCAAATAAATGGTCCAGAAAGTCGGGGATGCAGAATTTCAGAGAAATTAGAGTGCAGTGTATGTGGGAGTTGCCAGCAAAGTCTTGTTAGAGCAAGTTTAGGTTGAACTGGCCTATGAATAAAGGGGCAGGTGTAGAGATGATAAAACATTAAGAAAGAGCCTTCAATGTAGGGAAGTAGTGAGTAAATAAAGGTCTTGGTGTATACAAAAGAAACTTTGGAGATGAGTATGCCAGTAATAAAAGATGTGAATTCTATAGAGAAAGAAGAGAAGATTGGGTACGTATGGCCCAGATTGTTGAGTGTTTTGAATGAGCTGCTCTGTAATTTGACTTTTCTCCAAGAAGTTTTCTCAGGGTCTGAAGACCTTGAAAGCATTAGTCAAGGTTGATCCTCAAGAGAAGGTTTGTCAGACAGGATTCCAGAACCGTTGCCTATTTGTGTAAAGAGGCGCTACTCAATGGCTGAAATCCCTACACATTATTTTTTTAGCACTTCATGAGCAGGTGGAAGAAGACCACATTTCCATTACTCTGCTTTTTGTAAAACAAAGGAATAACCATCAGAAACCTTTTACCTCTTTCTCCTTCCTCCCTTCAGTGCAAGAAACCGAAGCACCCTCAAGTAGAATCAGAATTATTCCTTGAGAGTTTTTATGTTATTTCTGTGCTGAGTTTTGATAAAAAAAAAGGAGCTAGAAATCAATGCCATAAAAATTGCTGTATTTTGTATCATAAGCCCAAGAAATAACAATCCTGTGTTCCACAGGCAATTATGCTATGGAGAAGAAACTTCTCTACCTCATTTCCTCACATTCCTTTTTCCAGCAGTACCAGTGTGAATATTCCTCCTCAGACCACCTTCTGAACTTACATGTTATTATAGAAATCACCTTAGTCATGCACAATCCTATAAATGCTTTGTGATTTCTCTATTTCCACTTAGATGTTTATTACCTTGAGGGAAAGGACCCTCCCTATTCTATGCTTTGCCCAGGCCTGGATACAAAACAGCTTGCTAGAAAGATCTGCATCAGAATTAGACAGAATTATACTTGTGTCAAGAATTAGACTTGTGTCAAGAAAGTTCCACACAGGAGGAGATCCTAACAAATAAAGAAGCTGAGCAGCAGCTGTTGGAAGTTATAACGTTAACATCGATCTGCAGGTTGTTTGGAAGTTTCTTTCATTTTCTTGCTAATGGTATTAGGAGCTCTGCAGTGAATAACAGCCTCTGACATGGAGATCTTAATCGGGGCTGTCGCAGAAGCCCTGACATTCCAGGGGCACAGACATTGATCAGCACAGAGAAGGTGGGGGATCAGAGGTTGAGAGTCATCAGCCCCACAGAACTGCAAAAACACAAAGTTGCTGCTCCTGTACCTTGGAAAAGACCCAGGAAGAGGGATATCTGTAGGCTGTACCTAAGAAAAATGCACAGCATTGTTTTGTTACCCTATTAGAAAATCTCTTGAAATTTATCTGGAGACCTAGGGCTATTGGTATATCAGACCAGGTCCACCAGGAGAAAGGTGGAATGGGGATCCTGAGGCTATATCAAATCCTTCCATTCTAGCCCATATGACTCAGTGGTTGAGCATTGACCTATGAACTAGGAGGCTGTGGTTCTATTTCTGGTCAGGGCACATGCCCAGGTCGCTGGCTTATCCCAAGTAGGGGGCATGTAGGAGGCAGCCAACCAATGATTCTCTCTCATCATTGATGTTTCTACCTCTCTCTCACTCTGCCTTCCTCTCTGAAATCAATAAAAATATATTTAAAATTCTTCCATTTCAACCTAATTCCTATTTCTATAGACATCAAGAAATCTCTATAGAAACATCTATAGAAACTTCAATTATTTCTATAAATAATTAAAGTTTACCTATTTTATGAGAAATTACCTTTAGCCATGATTCCCATATTGTTTGTTTTTTGTTTGTTTGATTGTTTGGTTTGTTGTTTGTTTTTTGTTTTTGTTTTTTAATGTTTACATTGAATTTAATAGTCTCATTTTTATACTTACTTTTCTGAATAACACTAACTTAGAGCAGAAGCAAAGAAAGTATAAACACACACCATCTGATTTGAGGCTTTATTGACAAGTTTAGTTTTTGTCAACATTCTCAATCCCTAATAGGCCTGAAATGTCTCCCTTTTGAGTCACTAACAAGCTAGGCTACAAAAATTGAGAAATTGCTCCAGGAGATTACCATTAATATATATGCTACCTGAAAAAGTGAGAGTAGGGTAAGTAGAAATCCAACATTACTGTGTAGCTATTGTAATCAAGGATTAGATGCTATATATATTTGAATTTAATTTGGTTCAAGGACAGGTCTATGTCAAATTTAACTTTTCCCACTGAGCAGTATTTAATGAATAAAGATTAGTAAAATAGTCTCAAAAGTCTAATTAATATTCTTATGTGAATTCCCCACCATCTCTCTCTCTCTCTCTCTCTCTCTCTCTCTCTCTCACACACACACACACACACACACACACACATGTAAACAATTTACATTAGTTTGGATTAAGTTTACTAAATGGCCTTCTACTGAAGAGATAAAAATTAAATAATTTTAGTTATGCATTCAAAAGAATTTCATAATTTACACTTGTGGAGAAGGTTTTTATGCATGTGCATATATGTATACATACATATAATTTCACAAGAAATAAAAAACACTCTCTTACAAAACTTTTAAAGCATACTTAGCTTACAGTAAAAAAAAAAAAAAAGTAGAAGCCTGACTTTCATTTATAATCATCACTAGAGGCCTGGCGCACAAAAATTTGTGCATTTGGGGGTGGTCCCTCAACCTGGCCTGTGCCCTCTCGCAGTCTGGGAATCCTCAGAGGATGTCTATCTGCTGGCTTAGGTCAACTCCCTGGGCAATCAGGCCTAAGCTGGCAGTCAGACATCCCTATGGCAGCCTGGGAGCCCTCGGGGGATGTCCACTTGCCAGCGGGGAGCAGGCCTAAGCTGCAGTTGGACATTCTTAGTGCTGCTGAGGAGGCGGGAGAGGATCCCACCACCACCACTGTACTGGCAGCCATCACCCTGGCTTGTGGCTGAGCAGAGCTCCCCCTGTGGGAGTGTACTGACCACCAGGGGAAGCTCCTGCATTGAGCATCTGTCCCCTGGTGGTCATTGTGTGTCATAGTGATCAATCATTCCCAGTTGTTATGCTGTTAGGGTCAATTTGCATATTACCCTTTTATTATATAGGATAGGACCATTCCATCCACGAGAACAGACAAGACCAGTGTTGTACATCCATAAGCTTGCTTACAGAGTTTAGACAGTCCTATGCAAGAGGTTGCTCAACATACATGAGTGGGTAGGATAAAAGAGCAGGCTAAATATTTAATGAGTCTGACAATTCCAAGTTTAAAACTGACCTTTCATATTTTTATTTAGCTCTTTTTGTTAAGTTGATAGAATTTATCTTATTTAACATTTTGTTAGCTTGATTTATAACCTTTAAATATTTTGACAAATGATATATTTATCTCCATTTGTGCTTTTATGTAAAACTCTGTTCTGGGAGGAGCATTCCACACTGGGATGGGGGGTGACTTCCAAGCAGGACATGCCATCTCACTGAGCTGAGACAAGGTCTGAGGTCCAGGGGAGTCAGAGAATACCAGAAGTTGCAGTGCCAAATTCCAAAACACAGGAAACTATGGAGAAAAGTAACTTCAGAAATCCACATTTCCACTAGAGCTATTGATAACTGTGGTTAGGCATGCAATAAGTTATGTAAGTTGACTCGATGCCAGAAATCATAGACCAGAGATTGTTTGAGTTCCCCCCACAAACTGTTTAACAGGAGAAGAGAATCATAATGTTAGCCATTTAGTAGAGGGCTAATTAGGAGGGCCATACCTCAGCAGTGGGGCAGAACTCAAAGGCTACTCTTGACCTAGCCTAACAAAACATGATTCAAAAGGAAAAAAAGGAAACTCTAATATTTCATTTAACTATCCTCAAATAAAAAGCAATATGCCAAGTGACCAGAATGACGGAATGGCCGGAACAAATGGTCGCTATGATGCACACTGCTGTGGCTAACCAGCCTGATCAGGGCCCTGACTGCCCCCCAACCTCCTGAAGCCCATCCCCCTGGCCAGCCCAGCCCTATCAGCCCCCATTGGGACAGGCCAGCTAGACCCC
The DNA here is from genome assembly GCA_004026665.1 of Murina feae. Taxonomy (NCBI): domain Eukaryota; kingdom Metazoa; phylum Chordata; class Mammalia; order Chiroptera; family Vespertilionidae; genus Murina; species Murina feae. The sequence goes on along the minus strand of PVJC01016561.1, from coordinate 6,026 downwards.
ACCTGTGCATGAATTCGTGTACTGGGACTCTAGTGTTTTTATAAAAGAACAAATTACATACATCTAACATTTTTAACTATCTAAAGAAATCATAATGTAAGCACTTAAAATTTATTAGACATGCCCCCAAAAGCAGGATAATATAACAGTTCAAAATAAATTTTAAAAACTTTATAAACAGTACAGGAAATCAGTGAAATCAAAAGCTGGTTCTTCGTCTAAAGTGATAAAATTAATGACTCTAGCAAGATAGAATAAAGAGAGGAGAAAAAAGAAAGACTAAGCAAGGAATAGGGAAATCACGAGAGATGTCCTTGAATGACAGAACAGCTAATTAGTCTGTACATCTGTATAATAGTATACTACACAGCAATAGAATAAAACAAAGCACTTATGTGTTAAAAGTGTTGAAAGTAGCCCTAACTGGTTTGGCTCAGTGGATAGAGCGTCGGCCTGCAGACTGAAGGGTCCCAGGTTCGATTCTGGTCAAGGGCATGTACCTTGCTTGGGGCACATCCCCAGTGGGGAGTGTGCAGGAGGCAGCTGATCGATATTTCTAACTCTCTAAACCTCTCCCTTTCTCTCTGTAGAAAATCAATAAAATATATATTTTTTTAAAAAAGTGATGAAAGTGCACACCAAAAAAGTTAATTTTTCTAAGTCAATTTTAAAAATTAAAAATTTCACAAAAATATTGTATCATTTTCCATAGTCATCAATTATGTTTATTTCCTTAAGTTCTCATCCATTAGATTATTATCATGCTTTACAATGCTACCTATTCAATGATAGTAGAGCTTTGAATTTTCATTTCTTTCGTTGAGTCAAATCAAGTATTGTACATATTTATTATTCACTTGCACTTCATTGTGAATTTGTCATGTAAATAATTGCCCCCATTTTTCTCTTCAAATTTTCCTAATATTTCTTGTCTTTATATATATTGAATATTATTTTTATAGAGATAAAATTTATTTTTCATTTCTTATTGCCTTAATTTTCTTAATGGTAGTTCTGTTTCTTTAATTTTTTTGCTGCACCAAATTCTTCAATATTTTTTTGACATCTAGGTTTCTATCATGCTTAAGATGATTTTCCTTTTTCAATGTTGTAAAACAAATTCCTGAAATATGATTAACTGATTCTAAATGCTCCTGTAATAGAAGACTTTTTTACAGTTTGGCTTATTTTCTATAAACCATGCATAGATAATGTAAGTCTGAGGCCTAATTTTGTTTTCAAATGAATATCCAAATATCTCAAAACAATTCCCTCAACAATCCATTAGTTGTGAACTTATTTTAAATACCAGCTATAACTAGATACATTTCCACAATGTTTGGGTAAGCATCTTTGTTTTTTCTCTCTCTCCCATTCACCTATCTTACACCAATATTGATTGTTTCAGTGGTGTTAATATCTGGAAGGGAACTTTACCTTTTTAATTGTTAATGCTTTTTTAAAATGCATTAGATATACTTTAACATTTTCTCTATCAGAAGTACTTGAGAGTTTACTTATCAAATTACATTGAAAAGTTCATTAACATTAAAAATTGTTAGTCTGTTTTGGTGTATCAATGATATAAATTAATCCAGAAAAACAGATATTTATACTATCCTAGAGGCTCAGTACATGAAATATGTGCATGGGTAGGGTCCCTAGGCCTGGCCAGTGATCAGAGCCAATCTGTGGGGTTACTGGCAGGGTGATCAGGGCCCCTGCACACACCCGCCTTAGCTAGCCTGGTACCACCTGCTTGCCAGCCTTGTCCCCTGCTGCTGCCACCAGCCGGGGTCTTTGGAATGGGGGCAGCTCCTGCACTGAGCGTCTGGCCCCTGGTGGTCAGTGCAGATCATAGTGACCAGTCATTTCGCTAATTGTTCTGCTGTTTTGTTGATTTGCATATTAGGGTTTTATATACATAGATTGCATCTTCTCATTCCAAACATAAAACGACTATTTAGATTTTTAAAAGTGCTTCAGTAAGAGTTATCATGTTTACCATGTGTATTTCATAATTTTAAGTAAAATTATTCCTATGTATGCCCTAACAGGTTTGGCTCAATGGATAGAGGGTCGGCCTGCTGACTGAAGGGTCCCAGGTTCGATTCCAGTCAAGGGCATGTACCGTGGTTGTAGGCACATTCCCAGTAGGGGCTGTGCAGGAGGCAGCTGATCAATGTTTCTCCCTCATCAATGTTTCTATCTCTCTATCCCTCTCCCTTCCTCTCTGTAAAAAATGAATAAAATATATATATTTTAAAAATTATTCCTATGACTTTTTGTTTTCTTTATTAGTTTGTATGTTCTCACAATTGGAGTTTTAAACACAATTCTTCCCTGGGGGTAGAGATGTGTCCAGATGTGTTGAGGTTGTTAGCTGTGTTACTGATTTTCCTATACCCCAACCCAATCACGAGGGAAGCCTGGACCACCATCCCTTGCTCCATAGAGTCCTGGCAGCTTTATGGATTAGAGACAATACTTTCAAAGGATGCAATAACCTCTCTTTAGGAAAGTACTACTGTTTTTCTTTTTACCTTTGCTAACAACTTTTCACATTCATATATCTTTTCTGGCACTTTCCAGTTTTTCTTTCTTTGCTGATCTCTTATCAGAAATGCCTCTATCTCCCTATTATAGAAGTTATCATTACAGCAATTACTATTTTTTCATGCCCCCTCACACCGCTATTAAGATGTAATGATGACATTATCCTGTTATTTCTAATGTCATTAATAACTCATAGCTGTCATAATCATCAATTACTATAAATCTCACAGTATTTCACACCTAGCTAAGACACCTAGTTGTATAACTGCCCTTTGAATTGGGAACTGGAACAAGATGTAGATCAGGGTTGGACTCATAAACTGGGAAGGTGTTCCTGGCAGAGATTGGACTGCAGCAAAGCTCTAGTTGTGATCTGGGAATGTAAATAAAGACAGGGTGTAATGGGGATGACTACTTATAGTTGTGAGTCCAGGTCACTTCCTCAAGCCAGACTGTTTACTCAGAGTAATTAGGAATCTGTGCCTGATGCAGTCAGCTTGGCTCCCACCTTCAGGAAAACACCTGAATTGGTCTTGCCAAGGACCTTTCATAATGACACTGTTTTCCTCAAAACCTTTAGAAGCTCCTGGCATCTAATGCCATGAGTAGAAATGAGTCTATGTCTCCAATTTTGTCCCTTACTTTTGCCTATCTAATCCCTCTATGCTATACAGCCCTCTCATACTCCCCACAAAACTCCCTATTCATTCCCACAGCTATGCCTTCACTCATGCTGTCCTCAGTTTGCCTACCTTCTCTTCTGGATCTCTCCAGGGCCTTCACAGGTTCTACTTCCTTTGTAAAATATTTGCCATCATTCAAAACGGTACCATGTGTAGGTCATATGCAAAGCTTTCCCCTGAATGTGATGATTTGACAGGAAGCAAACACTTTTTATCTTCTCAAGTGCACCTCTGTGCAGTTTATACTCCCTGAGGGCAGGGATCATGCATCAGTTTTGCACTGCACATGAGAATCATAGAATCATGGTATATTATACAAGTCATATAAAACAGCATGCATAAAAAATGAAGGAAGAGAATATTTGAAACAGATAACATGGACAGTCTTTTCTATATAAAAATAGTAACTAACTTGTATTCAACATTTATTAAATGATAGAAGGGTATTCCATGCTTTTTAAAGTAATCAAGTCTATCAATTCTCTCAGTAAACAACTATTGAGCACCTACTGTATGTCATATATATCAAATATAAAGTTGGCCCTTGAACAACACAAGGTTTGAAATCTGAGGTCCAGTTGTACCAGATTTTGTTGTTGTTGTTGTTAGTCCTCACCAAAGGTTATTTTTTCATTCATTTTTATAGATAGCAGAAGGGAGGGAGATAACATCAATGTGAGAGACACACATGGATTGGATGCCTCCTGCATGTGCCCACAGGGCTGGGGATCAAGCCTGCCTTTGACCAGAATCAAACCCAGCACCCTTCAGTCCATGAGAAGATGCTATGTCCACTGATCCAAACTGGCTAGCACTGTACTGGATTTTTTCAAACAATTATAGTCACCCTTTCTACCTGAGGGTTATCCACATCCATGGATTCAGAAACAATATTTTTGTATTCATTTTCCCAACCAAGGACTCAAAACGCTGGTTTGGTAAAATCGGTTTCACTATACATCATTTCACCACAGTTCCAAGAACCTATCGATGACATTAAGCAAGGACTTTTGTATTTATATTTCCAAAACCCATAAACAGTAGGTCACAGACCTTAGGTGACAATTGTGGTAGATTGAAAATTCTGGCCACCGTGTTTTGTCACTTTCCATTGGAGATAGAGTCCATTTATCCATCCCTTGCCCTGGCCTGGCCTTGGAACTTACCTTGTCCAGTCAAATGGGGTGGAATGTAGTTGTGTGAGTTTTAGAATTTGGGATATAAGCAGCTACAGCTTCCACTCTCGGAGTGATGCTGCCTCCCTATGAAAGGCCAAGCCTGAATCATTGAATAATAAGAAACGTGTGGAAATAAAAGCCTGTTGACAAAGCCCCAGAAATGTGAGAGGAGTCATCTTGTACCTGCCTACTACCTTACCTCTCACCTGATTGCAACCACATAAGTGAGTTCATATTTTCTAAGCCATGAACTTTCTAAATGACTTATTATATTATACAGAAACAGATCATTGAAACAAAAATTATGCAGCAGATTGGGCCATGCACCCACCTGATACAGAGCTTGGTTCACATGTTTCTCTATGTTCCAGAACTCCAGGCCCCACTTCCCTCACTAGGTATGAGTTCCATTGAGCCAATGGAGCCAAAGATGTTTTGAATAAAAACTAAGTTGTAAAATACAAAAGGGTTAGAGTATATTCTTATGTAATTGATCTCCCTCTCTCATTGTTATATTCTCAGACTTGTTTTAACTCTCTGAGAATGAGCACAGAGTAAGTCTTACAGTTAACTCTGCACCCTGAGGTTCACTTCCACATGACCTGCAGACAGACCATTCTTGTATCTACTCATTTATTTGGGCACTCATTGGACACACAAATTATTTAGAAATTAGAGTTGACAAAATGAGATAAAGGTTTACATAGATTTATATTTACCCAGGGGTAATTTATGAGATCCATATCTCACTCCTGATGTCAAGATCCAGGTACATGTCCCTAATGCCAGAGGAGTGGTTTTTTTAAATCCTTCAGGTTCTAACTCACCCTCCGTGCTATAACTCTTACACAGTTCTGCCTTTACTTTATGTTCCCCATAGCTCCTACTCCCCTGACACATGCTGCCTCTTCCCTCAATTTCCTCTCCTGGACCTCATTTTCTGCTGTTTTAACTTCCACATTTAGTTCTACACATGCTTCATCAATAAATCTCTCCCACTCATTTATCTCCCTGAATATCTCCGATTCTGCTTCCATCACTTTCAATTTAGAGAAAACTCCCTGTTTAAGAGTGTGTTTAAGTGTCTGGTAGAAATGGAATTCAACCTTTCTGGTTCTCTTCAATGGCATAATCTTAGAGGCACTACATGCTGGTCACAATCCTCTCTAACAGTTTCCAAATTACTGTTTTCTAATCCCTGCTCCCCCTCACTCCAGCAGCAAGAATGGATCAGATGCAACAGAGGAGCTGGGTACAGTTCCCTCAGTTCAGCCTGGGGCTCTGTCTACCTCACCTCCAAAGGAGAGTTTAAATAAAATGCAAAATATTGATACTTTGAGAATCTGTTAAGCAATCAGTTATATTTAAAACTTATTTTAGATTTATTTCATCTACCAATCAGTAATCAAACAAGCATTAAATATTGTTTGAGTACCTTAGTGTACAATAATATTGCTGTGTGCTGGGGAGGACACAAGTATCATCCATGCCCTGCAGGTACTAGCAAACATAGCCAAGGGGAATCATACAGTGGACAGGAGGCTACTTATATATGTTAATTTTATCTATAAAAGAGTAATATGCAAATTAATCATCACAAGATGGCTGC
>PVJC01016560.1:0-33569 GCA_004026665.1 Murina feae | reverse complement strand
TTTTTTAAAAAAGGTGCCCTAACTGGTTTGGCTCAGTGGATAAATTGTCGGCCTTTGGACCAAAGGCTCCCAGGTTCAATTCTGGTCAAGGGCATGTACCTTGGTTGCAGGCACATACCCAGTAGGAGGTGTGCAGGAGGCAGCTGCTCAATGTTTCTGTCTTATCAATGTTTCTAACTCTCTATCCCTCTCTGTAAGAAAATCAATAAAATATATATTTTTTTAATTTTAAAAATTAAAAAAAAAAGGTAATGAGCTTGCTGATGCCTCTTTAAGCTGTCCTTAAAACTCCAACCAAGACATATTAATTTTACATCACTTAGCATTAACTCTTCACTTTGCACATGATGTCAGCCAAGTCCTTCCTGTAACATACTATCCCTAAATTATGCATTAGGGGGCTCTGCTTCCGGCTGCCATCACTCTTTCTTAGTGGTTTCTAACATCTGAAATGGTGGTTCCCTGGCACATAAAAGCAAGTGATCGTTATCGTCAATCCCTGGCTTCATTATTATTTCACAGGATGGACTGCAGAAGCTAAACTATAAATAGCCCTTTCTTACTGTTCATTACCAGTCACGTTTTCTCATATTCAATTTCATTCTTCCTTTCCAAGAAATCCTAATGCAAGTAGATATTGATTTTGGAAATGTGTTTCTTAATGTAAGAAAGAGCAAATTATACCCTGAAATGTAACTTTAAGTGTACGCTTTATGTCCTTCAGATAAAATAAAGATCTGTGCTTCATCATAATTGAAGGTGGGTATTCTGTGTTTAGGAAAAAATATATATTTTGATCATTTTTTTTTCCAGTGCCTAGAATGAGCAAATCACTTAAATTTCTTGCTTTGCAAGTCCTTTTACAGTTTAGCGAAATCAAGAGGGGAAAATTCACCTGCAACTTTGATATACAACCTGACAGGGTTGTATACCAGACTTCAACTCACCCAAAATTTCTGATTGAAAGATTTATCTCCTGGAAGAAATCCATGCAGAAAAAGTAGCTAGATAAAGCAGGATGGAATAGCAGGCAGTTGAAACTAGTTCTTACATTTTTTACGTAACAATATTATTTTGTTTTTTGTATTAAATATTCTACATAGTCAGTCTCACTCTATATTAGTTGATGGAATTAAAGTAAGCTAGGTATTATGAGCACATGCGTCATTCTGATTGGCCCCATTTGAAAGCTTACTGGGGCATGAAAAAAAAATCATCACACACACAATGCCTTCTTTCTGGGCAGGCTAAGCAACACAAGACTGGAAACAGAAATGGGAATGTATTCTGAAAATCACAGCCTTGAATCACAAGCTATCATTTTCAGAAATAAAAGCACAGTACGACTCAGTGTGAGGACACTATCCCTTGTTTAACCTCATCTGAAAAGCACATCAAATCCAAACTTTCCCATTGTAGCTCCCTATAGTCACACAAAGGCTGCTGATGGTGTGATTTTTCCTGCAGGCAAGTGTAGAAGCAAAGCCTGACTTTTGTGTGCAGTCTGCCTGCTAACAAGGTCAGCCTTGGGAGGGCAGTCCCTCAAGGTCCAGCGTCCAGAAGCGCCCTGCGCTTGGTTTAATGCTCTGCGGTCACCAAGCATTGAAACTCTTAATACATTGTGAACATGGAGCCCTGTGTTTTCATTTTGCTCCAGGCCTCATAAGTTATGTGGCCAGTCCGGTCTGCTGGACCTATCTTTCTTCAGCTCAGTCTTTTTTACTTTATAAATAACAAGGGCATAAAGCCTTTTTTTAAAAAAAAAAATTATACGGTCTCACTTTTGGGGGCTGATCTATTTATACTTATGGACTTGAATAACTCATGGCTTCTGAATGGCAGGGTATTGTTCTTATTCTATTCTTATTCTTGGAATTAGGTCTTCCTTACACACACACACACACACACACACACAGTGTAATAAAAATCTATTAACTGTAGGTAATGGTCTGAGATAGAGCTCGAAGTCAAACTTCCATGATAAATACCAAATACATTCCTGGCCTTCGTTCTCTGAGATAGAATCTCTGTGCAGGTTTCATATGCTCACTTACTCTTTTCCTGATGGTCTTTCAATATTCACTCAGTTCCACTTTTAGACTGTTTCAATGGATTAGTTCTGTCAAAACCGCACATCAGAGAAGCTTAACTGAGAAGGCGGAAGCCAGAGGTACTCAGACATTCTGATTAACTTTTCCCTTTTAAACCACTTTTGAACTTGAAAATGCTTTCTGAGGAACAGACTTAATTCTTTGCCCACTGCTGCATCGTTTGAAACAGACTAACTGCCTCACCATCAAGTGTCTCTTGCAAACTTGAGAAACTCCAGGTCTTTGAAATGGTTAATGCTTTGAATTTTTATTGTTGTTTGCTTTAGACCACAAGAGTTCTGCTAATTAGATAGTTATTTATCCATATATTAGATTTTTTAAATCTAAAACATTATAAATGTTAAAGTTGGATATTTTAGCTTCTTCTAAAACATGGAGGAGGCTGGTAGCGTTAGCACCTCAGTGGTTCTTAAATTAAATCAAGGTTTACTCCTTTTCCTTTCCCCTCCTCTCTTGTGGATATCCAATTTACACAGTGCTATGCATTGGGGAGAAGAAAAAAGGTCACCCCCCCAAAAAAAAACACACAAAAAAACAAAACCCACCTTTTTTTTAACTGTTTGCAATAATACTTTTGTCATCAATAAACTATGTGTATATATGTAGGTTTGTATCTGGAATATTTTGTTCAGTACATTTATTGTCTATCCTTTTATCAATTTTAATAATTATAAATAAGTTTTGATACCTGATATGATAGGTATCTTAAGTTTTTTTCAAGGTCATCATGGCTATTCTTGGTCTTTAACATTTCCATATTTACTTAAATAAGCTCCTCACCCTCCATAAAAATATCTGCTGCATGTTGATTAAGAGTACATGGAATTTATAGATCAATCTGCAGAGAACTGGCTTTCCTACACTATTGTCATCTAAATCATGGACATTCTATGTTACATTGATTTATGTGTTTTTCAATAATGTTTTATAGTTTTTCTTCTTATACACTATTGTTGGGTATAATCCTAGATACTTAATTTTTTGATGTTACTGTAAATAATATTGTAGTAATTTTTTTAAAAATATATTTTTTATTGATTTTTTACAGAGAGGAAGGGAGAGAGATAGAGAGTTACAAACATTGATGAGAGAGAAACATCGATCAGCTGCCTCCTGCACAACTCCTACTGGGGATGTGCCCGCAACCAAGGTACATGCCCTTGACTGGAATCAAACCTGGGACCTTTCAGTCTGCAGGACGATGCTCTATCCACTGAGCCAAACCAGTCAGGGCAGTAATTTTTATTTTATAATTATTTGTTGGCACTTTATAAGAGTATAATTTGCTGCTGTGTGTTGACTATGTATCTATTTACTCTGGTAAATTTATTGATTGATTCTAATAGTTTATCTTTTGGATTTTCTATGTACATTCTTATGTTTCCTCTTTAATTGGTAGTTATTTATTTCTTTTTCTTGCCTTATTGCATTGACAGGACTTCCAGGAGAATGTTAAGTGGAAATGGGGATGTGGCTATTCTTATCTCCTGAGATATCTTTATCTTAAAAAGAAATACTCCGGTATTTCATCAGGTATGATGTTTGCTGTACATTTTCTTTGAAGGTGCTCTTAATCATATGAAGAAATCTCCTTTTATTTTTATTTTACTAAGAAGAATTTGTTATTTTGTTCCACTCATAAAGAGTTGTAAATATTTTTTTTACATTTACTAAAATGGCTACATATTTTTCCTCTTGTTTATGTTAGTATAGTGAATTATAGTAATTGATTTTTGAATGATGAATCAACTTTTCATTCTTGGTTTAAACCCAGTTTTGTGAGGATATATTATGCTTTGGGGTTCAACTTGCTACTATTTTATTTAGTATATTTGTGTCTCTGTTCACAAGAAAGATTGATCTGTAATTTTTCTTTTTTATTGCTTTGTCAGTATTGCTGTCAAGATTATGATGACCTCATAGCATGAATTGGGAGATGTTCCCTTTATAGGGAGATTCTAAAAAAAGATTGTGCAAGATTGAAATTGTTTCTTCTTAAAGTATTTAGAATTACTCTCTTTCAAAGTTTCTCTGACCAGAGTTTTCTTTGTGGAAAGGTTTTTAATTTTGAAAGCAATATTTTTTCAGAAATAATAGCATCATTCATATTTTCTATATCTTTATTTTAGATGTTCTCAATTTTGTCAATCCGTACCAATTTTGATGTTATGATTTTTTCAAGGAATTTATCTAATTTATAAAATGAATCATTATAAAGTTGTTCATGAACTCCTATTTCTATATTTTAATATGTGTACTGATGTTCCCTTTTTATTCCCGATATCAACAATTATTTCCTAATATTTCCCTTCTCTCTATATTTTTGTTTGTTTAGTATTGCTGGGGACTTATAAATTATATTAGTGTTTTTAAAAAACAACTTTTGCCTTTTGTATTTTCTTAATTGAGTATTTTTTTTATTATTTCATGAGTATTACTCTTTCTTTAAAAGAAAGGGACATACTATCCCTTTCTTCTTCTCTATTTATGTATAATTTGTTCTTATAGATTTTTGAGTTGAATGTATTACTGATTTTTACCTTTTTTCTCTCTCTTCAAGTAAATGTATTTCAGACTTTTAAAATTACCCTTTAAGCACTATTATTTCCGCATTGCACACGACATTCATTTCCAAGTATTTTCTAATTTCCTCAATTCAAACTTTTGATTTTTATCTCTGCAGTGTAGTAAGAGTGCTATAAAACCGATGCCACTATTTTTTGGTTTTGTTTTGTTTTGCTGTCATGCTCTGTGTCAAAAATCAGCCTATTCTCCAAGGGTTTGTGGGGCTCACCTCAAAGTATTTCCCTTCTCTCTAGAATCCTGATTGAGTCCTCAAGGATTTGGGATCTGGAATTCTCAAGTCCTGGCTGCATTGGTTTCTTTCTGTAGTGTTCAAATAGTTCTTTCTTCTATTTTTATTTTAATACAGTTTCTCATATTGTGGTGACCCTCAACCATAAAATTATTTTTGTTGCTACTTCATAACTGTAATTTTGCTACTGTTACAAATCATAATGTAAATATCTGATATGCAGGATGTACTTAGGCGACCTCTGTGAAAGGGTCGTTCGAACCCCAAAGGGCTCGTGACCCACAGTTGAGAACCACTGACTTAGAGAGAGAACAAAAGAGAGAGAGAAAGCCTGACTACACTAGCATAAATAAATAAGGGGGGAAACAGGTAGCCATTTTAGTAAATGTAAAAAAAAATAAGTAAATAAAAACATTTACAACTATTTATGATTGAAACAAAACATTGTTGTTCCATTTATTTATTCATTCATTAGTTGTTTCTTGTATGTGCCCTGACTGGAGATTGAACCCAAAACCTTGGGGTATCAGGACAACACTCTAAACAAGTGAGATTCCCAGCCTGTGCCTCTTTCTTTTTTCTTTCTTTCTTTCTTTCTTTCTTTCTTTCTTTCTTTCTTTCTTTCTTTCTTTCTTTCTTTCTTTCTTTCTTTCTCTCCTCTCTCTCTTTCTTTTTTTATAAATATAGAAACAAAGCAGTTCATTCAGCCCCCTGGCCCTGGTTTAAATTTCACCCCTAAAATATCTTTCACTTCTGCATGTGTTACAGCACATATTTATTTAAATTATTATCTAGAGGTTAGGAATCAAGAAATACTGAGATTATTTTTGAAACTATTTAGTTTAAAATGTAGATTGTCATACTATTTCCCTTTTCTTTGTGTGTCTTAATAGAATTGTGTGCATGTATATTATTTCAATATTTGATTTTATCACTAACAAATTAGTAACTTTTTTTGAATGATAGCTATGGAAAAAACTGTTTGTTTGTTTTTTGGCAGAAAGAAGGCATCAAGCCCTAATCCTTTTGGCCTTTAACCAGACCTGTGTATTCCTTTTTTGGTTTACCAGTATAATAATTACTGTGGCAGGAGAAATGTTTGAGAACTCCTACCACTGAGGCTAACACTTTAGTGAGATATTCTCTGATTCACATCTATAGGTCAGCACTTTGAAATAGTTCTTATTCGTTAAATTGCAAATGTTGTCTCACTGCTGAAGACATTTCTGACTGCTTTCGGAGGCTCAGTAACACCATCTTTCTCTAGAAAGGACAAACCCTAATACTTTTTGTGCTCTGCGACTTTGGGGAATGGGTGATTCATTCGTCATGAAATGAGGGGCTTAGTGTGCACCCACTCAGGTATAGGTTTCCGTTTGTGATTATTTCTTTAATTCACTTACTAGAAAAGAAGACCCCTTTTGCCATGTTTTACGCTGTCCCTGAGGAGCAGCACGCTTGTATTTTCACATTCAGTCCAGGCTGGTATAAACTGTCTCTTAAATTGTATCAGAAGAGTTTCCCTTATTGAGCTTTGTAGCCCGTCCTCTTGTTGGAGGAAGCTCTGAACTCAGGCCTGTGATTCTTCAGTGCCTCCCCCTAACCCATGCTTTTATCCAGGTGAGCTCAGATTATGCCATGGCAGCCTTGGAGGAGAAAATATTTATAAAGATAACATCTTGCATTTTGAAGGGTGGAAGGAAAGAGAGAGTCAGGCTCTTCTACCAGCTTGGCTTGGGGCTGCAAGAGGAATTATGTTCTGGCTATATGTGTATTGAGACTATAGTAATGAGACTTGTTCAATAGGTCATTCAGGAAAATCATATTCTCCTAACGACACCAAACAGCTTTAGGTCTTTCTTAGGAAGTGATATCAGAGCCACTTCCTTTTCCTTCACCCTGGAAGACTGATTCCCTGGCCCCACTATGTCTCTCTCCATCAGCTTTCCTCCAATTGGAGTTGAAAGTGGAAGACCACTGTGGGAGCCGTGTGCACCCAGGGTGATGAAGCACAGCCAGACAGGTGGGCTATGAGCTCAAGACAGGCAGTGTCCAGAAAAAAAGCCTGCACTGACTGTGTAACTTCAACGATTATACTATTTTGTTCTTTAGAGTAATTGTTATTCTCTATTTGAAACACATCCAACAGAGAGCCCATTAATTGCTACAAAAATCCTTGCATCCTTGCCACTATACAAGCCAAAACCAGAACTGGTGTTAGTGACACAGGGCAACTTTGAAGGATGGGTTGTCATGATGAAAAGAGGAGAGAACACATGATTAGGAAAACACAAACAGTGTCTTAGTCTGTTCAGGCTGCTATAGCAGAATACCATAAACTGAGTAGCTGAAACAACAGAAATTTATTTGTCACAGTCCTAGAGGCTGGGAAGTCCAAAGTCAATGAGCTACTAGATTTGGCGTCTGTTAAGAGATCCACTCCCTAGTTCATAGATTGCCATCTTCTCACGGTGTCCTCATGTGGTAAACGGCACAAGAGAACTCTGGGTTCTCTTTCATAAGGGCACTAATCCCATTCATGGGGACTCTATTTCCGCTCCTAATATCATGACATTTGGGGTTCAGATTTCAACATGTGATTTTGAGAAGACACAAATATTCAGTCTATAGAAGATAGGCTATGAGTTGGTTTGTTGAACTGTTTTTGGAAGAGAAATGGTGCCTTAGAAAAGTCATAGTCAGTGATGACAGTATGAAAAATAGATCAGAGAAGCCAGTGGGTGATGGCACCTGACTAGGATATGATTAGAGCAAAAGAGGGAAGGAGGGGCTGCTGAATTTTAGTACCTCTCTATTGGTTTCCAACATTTCTAAGGGTTGGACCACTTGTTTATGAAACATTATTAGAATAGATCAGATTTATATAGAGGAACATCAGCATGCATGTAGAAAATGCATGGTGCCTCACATAGAGTTAGTGTTCATCAAGCATCCATTTACTTTTGCAGTTTCCTAAACAAATTGGCTAATGAAGACTCTAGCTCCAATTTCTTCTCCCCCTGCCTACACAAATGGTGGTCAGTTTTTTGACTTCTCACCCAGTTTAAATATTGAGTGACATAACAGTGCTCAGTGACATTCCAGGTGCTTTAAAGACCCTTCTGTTTATTCCAACTATGATAGAAATTGCCATGTGCTTCACATCAAACTTCATGTTTTTCAAGTGGATTGCCAACACTTTGAAGCTAGAGATCACAATTGCCTTTTGGAATATCATGTGATAACTGATATCACAGTGGTGCCAGCCAATTCAAGAGAAAGGTAAGACTGGTCACTTGTTTTAAGAGGGCAATTCAAGTACAAGCAGCGCAGGCTTTGGTGTGTTAAAGTGAAGCTTGCTGATGAAGGGCAACTCACAAAGCCTTGTGTCAACTGTTTGCTTTTGGCAGGTCCCCAGTGTCACTCAGATCTCAGCTCAGCAATTATAAATGCTAATTACTTTGAAGTTTATCAGTCTACCTAAAGGCAAAAAGCAATCATCTGATGAGTCATGTTATCACTCATATCAAACACCATGAATGTCTTCACCCATCAGAATAAATGTGTGGCTCAGTAAAGAGAAAAGGAACTTTTATTAGGAGTAAAAAACCCAGGTCCCAGGATTTCATTATTTATTTGTCCAACACCCTCAGGAGAAACAATTGATTTCCTCTGAGCCCTTTTCCACATCTGAACTTTGGAATAATCCCTAAGCAACCCTGTTTTAGAAGGTTGTTAAAAGAGCCAGAGAGAACATTTAATTCACCCTCTAGTTTTATGTGAGAAAACTAAGACTTAAGCTATGTCTCCAAGTTTGTAGAACTGAAAATTCAGTTTGTTTTCCATTAGGTTATATAAACTCTGTTCTGAAAACCAAAGGAGAGAATGTCTATGAATGTTGTAATATAGAAACTTCAATATATTATACTATATTTAATATTTAAATAACATATTGACAAAGAAAGGTACTAATTGACATCTCTATTTTCTAAGTGAGGAAACTAAGGCACAGGGAAATTAAAAGATTAGTTAGAATCAGCTATCAAGGAACAGAAGTCAGGTTTTTTTACATACCTATTTCAGTAGTTTCTCCATGAAAATATACTATAAGGGAATACTATTTTCAGTAGGGACTAAATTTACTTGTCACTAAGTGGCAGTATAGAATAATGGAAAGAGCACAAGATCTAGAAGCAAGCAAACATGGGTTCCAAACCTGGATTCATCCCTACTAGTTGGACAAGTATTTAATGGGATTCCTCAGGGAAAAAGTGGAGATGTAGCTAATTAGTAATAATACTATTGAATACTTATCATTTAATAGTTACTGCTTTAATCATTTTTCTCTTATTGTTTTAATAGTTTTAAGTGTATTAGCTCTGTGAACCCCTAGGACAGGATTTTTGTAAAAACTATTGTGAGATTAAATATGTGAAGAACCTATGGCAGTTTTCTTCCCCTTAAAAACTCCCAGTAAGTTTTTTACTCATGCTGGTGACAAATATGTCCTATGGCAAGTGACTCTCCTAGTTCTATTGTGATCTCAATTAGGAAGTATGGAGATGGGAAGGGGAAAATAATGTAATTGATTATTTCATGTCTATTACAATTTGAAGACAAATTATTGATTTTCAGTGTTTTTCCAAGCATTAATGACAATAATGCTCTGGTCTAATATTAGGGTCATCTCTGCCCAGTCTGAAAGAAATAACATTTTTTTGCTTGTTTGTTTTTAAATTTATGCTGTTGATATTTGTCCACAATTGAGCAAAACATATATTTCTTTCAAGAACTGTCTTCTAACTAAAATATAGGCAAATTGTATCCATTACATAAGCACATATTTTGATTCTTGTAATTTTATCTGGTAAAAAAATGAAGGAACTAATTCTCACAAGAGTTTTTCTAAAGAAATTATATCCTATAATCAAAATCCAAATTGACTTTCCATTTAGAAAAGGAATTCAGGTCAAGAATGTGAACTACCAGTTTCAAAATACAACCACATATATGGTCTAGAATGAATACTAAAAACAGGCTTTCTTTGCTGCCCTATTTACCAAAAGGTCTTTTGGGCAGTTTCTGTAAATTCATACCTTGTTGGCAAAGAGTGATTTGAGGTCTAAAAGCTACTACAGAATAGACCTATTATTTTTGTGACTTTTCATTAATTCTGGGCCTTATGGTGACTGAGCATCTTTCTTTCCAGAAGCTCAGAGACATTGTTTACTGAGCTGCTATGCTAATTTATACTTTGGAACAGAGCTTGAGCTAGTACTTACTTTAGAGATGGTGAAAATAAATTGAGTAGAAGCAATGGTACCCAGATCTTGTAGTTCTGGAGTTTATCAGACTATTGGATGAGTGCTCTTAAATCTATAGCTTTAGTCATAACCTCACTTCTGAATTCTAAATATAAATAATATTAACCATGCATATTATATCCACCTAGATGTCTCAGAGCACCTCAAATTCAAGTCAACTCATATGTCCTCATAATATTCTCCAAATCTCTGACTTCTTTGGTATTCTATATCTTGACATGCAAACCAGAAACCTGACCATCATTCTTAATTATTTTCGTTCAGCATTCGTGTACAATGAATCTCTCCTGACCATCAATTCCACTTCCAAAATATCTTTGAATCAGCTCATTCCTCCAACCACTATCCTCATTTTCTCTCTCCTGGATTATTGTCATAGCTTCCTAATGCATCTGCCCATCTCCAAGGTAACCATTTTCCATTCCACCCACTGAACTGCTGCCAGAGAGTGCTTTCTGAATAACAAATCTGATCTTGTCACTCACACAATTAAAACCCTCCAGTGGATCTTACAGCATAAAAATTCAAACTCCTGTGCATAGCCTGCAAAGACTGATTTTGATCTAACTCCTCTGTCTTTTATTTGCAACCCATGACTGTCCACCTTGGACTTCTCACAGTCTGGCCTCGTGTAGTGCTCTCTTGTGTTTCATGGTTTACACATGCAGTTCCCATGCCTGGAACAGCCTTTCTTTCTTCCAACCTTTAAACACTTCCATAGTTCAGCTGGCACCTGTTCTGGGCAATTCTTTCCCATGCTCCTCTGTGCATAGTCTGAATAACGATATCATACACATCCTTATAGTAGTTTTTATTTCAGTATCTTTTAATTCATTGTTTACACATTCGTTTTTCTTTCCTCTCTGTGTATTCATCTGAGCATTCTTTGTATTCCCAGCATCTATCACAGTACTTGGCAGTAGAATAGGAACTCAGAACATGCTTGCTGAATATGAATGAATATCCAGGCAGCTGGTTTCAGTCAAAGCGGGTCAACCCTGGGCATGCAACTTAATGTTTTTTGCGACTTTGTCCTCATTTGCAAAACCAGGGACCACAATACCCATCTTCCTGTGCTGCTGTAAGAATTCAGTAAGACATCAACAAACTCTGTAAACAGTAAATTAATATACTCATTAATATATCATTTAAGGTCATATAATTATTGTGATCCATTACACACTAAATAACATGTTTCTAAAAATGGATTTATTTATGAGTAACCATGACACACAAGGACACTTCACTGAACAGCCAAGGCCTTCTTCCATTTCCCTCTTCTCTGCTTCGTTTCCCACTGCTATTGATGCACATACTATTTCTGTTACAACCACCATATCTGGTGTCCCAAACTTGCCATCCACTTTCCCACTGACAAGCCTTTCCTTGTACTCTTTCCCTGGTCAGAATATCCCTTTCCTGTTCTTCTGGTGAGTATATTCTCCAAAGTCTGACTCCAGAGTTTAATACACTTCCGAGCTGCTCCTCTTGCCACCCAGGCAAGAGTGATCACACTCTTCCCTCAGCCTCAAACACTTAGTTACACTTCTCTTATGACTGGCATCACTCTATGTAGTTTTTGCTTATGTGTTCATTTTTTTCTACACTCCATTGCGAACTCCTTGAGGTGTTATCTCATTTTCCTAGGACTGTTGTTATCATTTCTCTGTGATTACCCCCTGCAAAGGATGTCTCACTCAAAAT
Organism: Murina feae; assembly: GCA_004026665.1. Lineage (NCBI taxonomy): Eukaryota > Metazoa > Chordata > Mammalia > Chiroptera > Vespertilionidae > Murina > Murina feae. Next base: position 21,615 of record PVJC01016560.1, on the reverse strand, counting down.
CCCAAAATAAGATCTTATGAAACACCCAATACTCTGCCTTCCTTTACATGATTTTGAGTATTGACAAATCCTAATTCAGTTTCTCTTTCTCAAGAAGTTACTTATAAAATTAGACAGCTGGTAAAGCAAACCTAACTTGAACTCAGACATTTAACTTGTGTGATCATGAGTCATTGTAGAGCATATGCTATAGACTAAATAAATTTTGTTTTGTATAAAGGAACCTAAATCAGAAGTCTTCTTCCTTGAACTGTGATTATGTGATAGGAGAAGAAAGAAAACAAGGAAACAAAAGAAAAAATAAACAAAGAGCGACATCAAACTAAAAAGTTTTTGCACAGCGATAGGAACCATCAATAAAATGAAAAGGCAACCCACTGGAATGGGAGAACATATTCACCAATGATACATCTGATAAGGGATTAATATCCAAAATGTATAAAGAACTTATAAAACTCAACATAAAAAAATAACCCAATTAAAAATGGACAGAGAACCTGAATAGACATGCAGATGGCCCATACACATATGAAAAGATGCTCAACATTACTAATCATTAGAGAAATGCAAATTAAAATCACAATGAGCTATCCTGGCACACCTGTCAGAATGGTTCACATCAATAAATCAACAAACAGCAAGTGTTGGTGAGGATGTACACTGCTAGTAGGAATGCAGATCAGTGCAGCTACTGTGAAAACCAGTATGGAGTTACCTCAAAAAATAAAAAATGGAACTGCCTCATAAGCCAGCAATTCTACTTCTAGAAATATATCTGAAGAAACCTGAAACACTAATTTGAAAGAATATGTGTACTCCTATGTTCACTGCAGTATTTTATTTACAATAGTCAAGATTTGGAAGCAACCCAAGTGTCCATCAGTAGATGAGTGGATAAAAAAGCTGTGGTACATTTACACAATAGAATACTACTTGACCATTAAAAAAATAAGGAAATCTTACCTTTTGCAACAGCATGGATGGATCTGGAGAGCATTATGCTAAGTGAAATAAGCCAATTCAAGAAAAACAAACAACATATTATTTCACTCAGATGTGGAATCTAATGAACAAAATGAACTATCAAGCAAAATAGAGACATACCCATAGACAGAGAGCAAGCTGATAGCGGTGAGGGGGCTGGTGTGGTTGGGGGGTTGGGTGGGAGGGGTGGAGGGATTGAGAGGAAAAAAGAGAAAAAAACTCATGGACAAGGACAACAGTGTGGGTGGGGACTGTGAAGGGGACAACAGGAGAGGTGGAAGAAGGTATAGGGGGGATAAATGATGATGGAAGGAGAGTTGACTAAGGGTGGTGAACACACAATATAGTATGCAGATGATGTGTTGTAGGATTGTGCACCTGAACCTGTATAACTTTGTTAACCAGTGTCACCCCAGTAAATTCAATAAAAAGGAAATATCAATATGAGCCAAGAGGAGTATTAATATAAAAACACCTTTTGGATCCATGAATTAAATCATACAAATTTCTCTTTAAAGATGTTCCTGTTTATGTTAATCTATGTACAATACCTCAGAACAAGTGAATGCATATCTGCCTGAAATTAGAAGAGCTGTATTTAACCATTCATCCCACCATCCTGCTGCTAAGGGTTCTACCAATTCACCTAGACAAAGAATAGCAGACCTGAATCAGAAAGAAAAACGGAGCAGCACTAAAGGCTATTAGACGTCTCAGTCTCTAGAGTAAAATAAATTCTCTTCTTGTCATCCACAAGTAAATGATAGAAAGCATCTTTCGCCCAGATCTATAGTCCATCCTTTAAAGTTCAATTAAGAGAATTTTCTTTGAGAAATGACTTGAAGGATTAACATCATGGCAGATGTACTATAATTATAGCAGTTCATCTTGTACTTAAGATTTGCAATTACATTGAATTTATATATATAAAGCCATTGTTTTACAACTTTTTGTGTATAATAACTGATATTTTCAAATTGATTTTGTAGATCAAGTAGTTAATACAAACACTACCTTTTTTGGAAAAAAATATTCTCATCCTTTAGCCAATCAGTATGTAATTTTAAATGCATTTGAATTCCATTGCCTAAAATAAATAACAAAGTTTGGAGAGGTAAACATGCCAAAGGAAAGTTAAACAAATGGAGGAAAGAAACTTTGGCTTTAATAGAAATAAAATTTAAGAGTTATTATTTTTTAGCCCCATGCAAAAACAATCTGTCCATTCTATCAAATGTGACCAGAGATTAATCATTCATTCATTTATTTACCATATAATTACTGAGAAGTTGCTTGAATTATGTAATTTGATCCTGGAGATGTTTATTAAAAAGTAATATCCATGATTTTATCAGCCAGTGAGAACAAATTTGATGCAATTCAATAATTCTACATGTTGATTCTCCAAGCCCTTACCTTCAGGAAAGGTTCTATATGTGAAAGCAAAAAGGAGCCCAGAATTTACCAATATTAATGTTTTCAGTAAGATTAGTTTTTAATTTGTCCATAGATCCATTGGATTGATTGCCAAATACCTAGAGGCAGAATGTCAGCCCCTCCTTGCGTGACTCTAAGAATCCTGTGGAGTGCGGGAAGAGTATAGATTGAGCTACTCCAAGGCCCCTCTTCCCTGGCTCCTGCTCTCACTGCCTGTGTGTGGCTTTCCCTCTGCTCCTCTGAGGTCTTTCTCTGAACCTGAGCCACAGCCAGACACATCCAGACATCTTTCCTCACTCCATTCTGTTATTGCTCTTGCCTTTTGGAGTGCAGTGAGCTTAGTCATGGGTGGTAGGTAGAGTAATAGCCCCTTCCTCTCCCTCAAGATGTCCATGTTTAGATCCTATGAATTAGATCCAAGAGCCAATGAATGTGTTATGCTGCATGGCAACAGAAAATGTAGGCTGTGGATCAAATGAAGATTGCTGACCCTCAAAGTAAGGAGCATATTCTGCATCATCTCGGCAGGCCTCATGTACTCATGAGGGTTCTTTAATGGAAGAGGGAGGCAAAAGAGGCCAGAGTCATGCAATGTAAGAAAGACGACCTACCACTGCTGGCTTTGGAAGGAACATAGCTGGGGTGCCCTGGCCTCTCACAGCTAGAAAAGATAAGGTAACAGTCACTTTGCTGGAGACTTCAACAGGAGCATGCTCTGCTGATGCCTTCTTTTAGCCCAGTGAGACTCATGTCAGACTTCTGACCTACAGAACTGTAAAATCATAACGTGTTTTATTGTTTGAAGCCACCAAGCTTGAGGTAATTTGTTACTGCAGCCATAGCAATATAGTGCAGCATCCCTGTGATGACGTCCCATCTGTCCACAGCCTTGGGAAATGGGATTTCCACACTCTCTCCTAGAGCATCATGTGTCTGACTTTGAATTTTGGGGACTCTTTCCCAGGCTGGAGGGCATGTTGACTTTCACCCTTCAATGCAGTTTAGAAGGGAGGGTGGATCCCACAGAGAAATGCTTTGGCCCCTCCTGATACACTAATTTTATTTGATAAACACCCTTCTTCCATCTGGGGCCAGGATATTCCAGACTGATGTAGAGAGTGCTAAGTGGGCAATTGGTCACGCACCATCTCACTTATACCTGAACCTACTGCTCCCTTTTATACACAGACCAAGATGAGATGTCAGGTCTTAGCTGTCACATTTGGCATGGTGCTTTTGCCTTGTAAGGGGCCATGTCTTTCAGCGGAGTCTGGCTCCTGTTCCCCACCTCCACCCTTACCAGACATGTCTGCATAGCAAACACTGATGGTGAACAGGTCTCATGCTCTTTCCCACGACATTTTGGAGTGCCGGGAAAGGCAGGCATATAGCCAGATCACTGTTTCTCTGAATCACCACATATTCTGTGATGAGTTTCCTAAGCATTCAAGATCAAAGAAACAGTTGTATATGCTTGAGCGTTGCTCCAGACGCTGTCCTAATTCAGGTCTAGTATAGACAGTATGCACTATACATACACTTAAATATCAGATGGCCCCTGTCCCCAAGGAGTGTAGGCTCCTATTGGAGAGATATACACAATGTGACCTTTCGGACAGTAGATACTCAGCTGGTGTGCACTGGTACTACTGCATGGCAGGATCTGTTTTGATTGGCCAAGGGCTCTGCCATATTGGCTGTTATGTGTTTTGAATGTGGGAAAATAGTGACATTGAGCTTAACTCATCTTCAGGGTAGAAAAAAAGCCTGTTGGGAGAGAAGAGCCAGAACCTTGAAGAATTAATAACTACAAAGCAGCAAAAAGAGAAATCTGGAGCATGAGCAAATGCCACGGTTCAAATAATTGTTTGCTATGTGTGGGAGAGTATTAATAATCCAAAGTGACTAAGGGGCTAAATAAGTGCCTAAGGAAGCCAGAATGCTCTAGATAATTTGTCTCTAAAGTAAGTGGGTTACACATTAAAAAAAAAACACACACACAAAAACTGGTCAATGTAATAATTTTCTTAAAATGTTTTTGCTGTTGGAATAGTCTCTGGTTATTTTTCATTTTCCCCCTCCAAAGTTGCTCATTTTGGCACACCTGAATTAGTCCCTCACATGGCTTGAACTATTATTGATTTTTAAAATGGCTTTTTGATTTTACTTTATAATACTTTAAATCAATTGCTGAACTATTTGTTTCCTCCTCATGTTGTTTGCAATAGTTGAAAGCACTACCTAAATAAATATCCATCAGTAGCAGGAAGTATAATGACTACTTGGGAGCATGGTTAGTCTGTGTGCAAAATCCCACATCTGGACATAGACACGACACAGTCTTGAACTTGAACTTGGCATCGCTAAGTTCATATTTTTGCATTTATAGAATGGCATTCACATTATCTCTCTCACAGAATCACTGAGGATTAAAAACAATTAAAACTAAAATTTAGTCCTAGCCAGTGCAGTCAGTTGGTTGGGTGTTGTTCCATGCATTCAGGGGGTGGGGGGATGTTGCTGATCCAATTTCCATTATGGTGCATGTGTCCATGTTACAGCCTAGATCCCCAGTTGGGGGCGTGTAGGAAGAAGCCAATCAATTATGTTGTGCTCTCACATCGATATTTCTCTCTTCTCCCTTCCTTTCTCTCAAAAAAAAAAAAAAATCAATATAAACTATTCTTTAAAAACAAAAACAACTACAATTTGCCACAATGTCGAGCACACAGTAAACTCTCGCTCATTAAAAGGTAGTTTTTTTCAACATTACTTTTTGCTTATCCAAAGAAGTAATGAATTGTTACTGCAAACAACCAAAACAATAAGATAAATATAAAGAAACAATAATTTCACCCATTCGAAGGTAACTGCTATTAATATCTTGCTGAATGTTATCTAGATCCTTTCATATGATTTTTATATAGTCTTATATATTACTGATTTCTTTTGTAGAATGAGATGATACTATATGTGCTACATTATAACCTACTATAATTAATTTAAGAAAACCAGTATGTGATGAACATGTATGCTATTCCAACTTTTTGCTGTATGGCAATGCAAAACAAACAAAATTAATTACAACTTAAAAATACCTAACTGGTTTGGCTCTGTGGTTAGAGTGTTGGCCCTCGACTGAAGGGTTGGGTTGGATTCCAGTCAAGGGCACATACCTTGGATGTAGGCTTGATCCTTGGCCCCAATCAGAGCACATAGGGGAGGCAACCAATTGATGTGTCTCTCTCACATTGATGTTTCTCTCTCTCTCTGTTCCTTCTCCTCCTTTCCACTCTTTCTAGAAATCAAGGGGAAAAGTATCCTTGGGTAAGGATTAACAAAAATAAATAATTTAATTAAATAAAATAGAAAGAACTAATGGTTCTAAAAATTGACACAGATTTTAATGCACATAGGTTAGCAAGATATTGCACAATTGGCCAATACCTTAAAACCCACTTGATCATTATTTAAATTTTCATTCATATGGATCTGCTTTCTTTCCATGAAGATGTTCTTAGAAATATTTTTATTTCATGAAATCTCTTCTGGCTAAGTCATATGATACCAGGATAAATGTGAAACTTTGGTGGCATGAAGAGGGGAGGACAGGAAGAGCTTGCATGCCATATTAAAGAGCTTGACCAGGGAGGATGAAGAACCTTAAATAGTTTTAAAGCAGAGCCTGAGGACAAACCATCTCCATTTTAGACTTTGCAAAACTGAGACTTGTGAAGAGTTACTTAGGTATCAAAATCACCTTCAGATGAGGGTAAGGGTTGTGAGTTAACCCGCAAGTACAAGTTGCCTTGAATCCTTTCTGGACAAGGTTAAGTAAGACATAAATAAGTATTAACCAGTCCAAATGGATCAAGTCTCTTTTCTGCCCCGTAAGAATTCTGTTTGTTTTAGTTGTTGTTGTTGTAAAATGTGTTACACTAATAAACTCTGGATATCTGTTGCCCCCATTAGTATTCTAGAGATGAAGGGGGAAAATAAATTAGCAGTCACTCTATTCATGAACTGTACTGACTGCAAAAGGAAATGGTTAATGCCTCGTGGCTGCAGGGAAGCTTTATCTCCAGTGACATGCCTAAGAGTTACTGTCCAAGGCAAATGCTTTCTCAGACTGGTTCCTGCTTCCACTTCCATGGCATCTGAAGCAGGGAACTCTGTAGAATGTCTCAGACTTGCTTAGAGGTTTTGCAAAGTTTGCTTTAATTTCATCCTGAAATATACATCTTTAAAGAAATATCCAGGATCTTTTATAAAACATGCTTTTCTGATGACATGTCTGTGTGACCAACATTTGGGCCACAGTGGCACAGGAAAATTGTCAGTAATCAGTGATATGAATACACACGCCTACCTGATTCACCCACTGGGCTCAGCTTGGTACCAGTGCTTTTGTTTTGCATTCATTAAAATTCCTATCAGGACACAAACTGCTGAACATCACCCAAAACAAAACCAAACAAAACCAACCAACAAAAAAAAAAGAAGAAGAAGAAGAAGAAGCTTACACATGGATATAGCAATGTTGGTTGATGAAGAAATAAAACAAACCATTTATATGTTGCCTATTCTTCTTTAGCTCATTGGTGATTGTTTTATTAGAAGCTTTATGACAGCTATAAACCCCAAATATTAATTTTTTTCTTATTTGATTCTCTCTTTGCCTCTTGAAAACACAAATTAATGTAAGATGTTCAGTCACGCTCATTCTAAAATGTTCAAATATAGTAGGATTTCCTGTCTTTCATTTCACCTCAGATACTTTGATCATTAACCCTTCTAAAAATATCATCTTACTGTATGCAAGTTTAGAAAGCATATTGGGGCTAAAATAGATATTTCATTTCTATAAATAAAATGAACCTCTACCAACCATATGTTATATAAACATGCAAATAGTTTAGTCTTTATTTTCAAAAATTATAAGTGCAAGTTAATTCCAATTTGGGGAAATGCAATTATATCTTAAGGGAAAACCATAAACTATTCCAGGATAGAATTGTCATTTGATACAGGCTATTGGATTTTATTTTATTTCTTATTGAATACATATGTGCTCACTGGTTTTACTTTTTTTTTTTTTTTGTAGAAGCAGGAAATAAAGAAATAGAGATTAAATAAGTTATGTGTTATGCATTTTTAAAAAACAGATATTGTATTAAACAAGAGATACAATAATTTTCAGTGAATGGGGCAAAGACTCTGTTCCCATAAGGCTTGCTTCCCTCTCTCCTATGATGATGGGGTTTGGCACATCACTCATCTCTGGAGGCAACCCTCTATTTCCCAAACTCCCTTGCTAGATGTGGCCCTGTGACAAGTTTTGGATATGTGTGTGCAATTTCTGGAACACATTCCTCCTTCTTCCCTCTCCTCTTTCTGATGCTTAGAGGTAGGTGTCGTGACCAGCTATTCACCTTGGTCTATAAAGAGAAGAAACATTCTGGCGATGGTGGCATGGGAACCTGAAAGCAACACGTGCCCTAGCTCTGGCTGAGGAATCACCATGCCCCTCTTGAACTGCCTCAATCCAGACTTCTATGCAACAAACAAACAAACGAAAAACAGAGAACCATTATCTTGAAGATCTTTATTATGAGCGAACAAATATAAACCCTAATGTACATAGAATTTGATGCCTGAAAGTAGAGTGTTGGCTGTGACAAAACCTAAAAATTAGAAGCTAATGGCTTGGTCAGTGGAAGCCAAAAGGCTTAAAAACCCTTGTTATGCTATGAACAGACCACATGCCATGGCCTAGCAATAGGAGAAAAATGTTGTCTTATGTTGGTTACTTCTGGCTGTGTTAGCAGTCTATAAACAAGATAAACTCAGGTGTGAGCTAATCCCTCTGGAAGCAGGCCCCACCCTGCAGTATAAACTGACGAAAGTCTAGCAACCTTACATTAGTAAATTAATACTAACCACACATATATGGTGCTTCCTGTGTGTCAGGCACCATTCTGGTGCTCTATATATTTTAAGTAAGTTAATCTTCAAACAACACAATGAAATTGATACTGTTTTCAGCCCCATTTTACAGATGAGGATCAAAGAAGTTAAGTAACTTGCCAGTTGCACATTGCTAAAGTGAGGAACTTGGTTTGAAGTAGGCAATCTGGGTGCAATGTCTGTATCCTTGACTGCTGCAATAAACAGTCAGCAGTGTGGGCCTTATGGGATGGAAAACACAGATTGCTTTTGTACTGCAGAAGGAAGCAGTTCTAAGTAAAGGCTGCAAAGGGGCAGACTTAGCAGAAGATAAGCCGGGGCCTCTGAGTCTTTCCTAAGCACCTGCTGTTAAGAGGTCTGTCTCTCCCAGACAGACAATGGGAGCCAGCTCAGTGGCCAAGATCAGATGATGAGTATTGTCTCTCATCCCAGCTTTTTGTTTCAAATGGCATTAAGTGAGCCAGCCTGAAACCCGAGCAATGGAGGATGGGCAGAGCTCAGAGGCGATAAGCAAAAGACCTGTGTGTCTTCAGTCTCAAAAACTGCGACTCTACAAGATTTTTGTCTGTGGTTATTAACCCATAGAACTGACCAGAAGCCAATAAATTTTAAGTCCATTTGGTTTTTGAAAAAATTATAGCCCAAAAACAAAACAAAAGCAAAAACAACAAAATCCTGTTCATTCCTAAAGCATTTGCCTTCAAACCAGAACCAGCGAGAGGCAGGCTACATGAGTCATGCAAGTCCCAAAAGGATGCCCCCTTCCATGCCCATCTCAGATACACTGTGAGGAGGGATAATAAACAAGGAAGTTCTACTCAGAGGAGCTTTTAGCTAGGATAACGGGGGAACTTACTCTACTGACAAGACAGGAGTCTTCATGATTCCTGCCCAACGGGGGCATGGTCACTTCCAAGATTGTTCTGTTTTCCATTCTTCAATGATATCAGGTGCCAACAGCCTTTGCTACTGGCACTGTTTTTCTGATAAATTTTGACTCTTTCCCCCCGATGTGTTCTTCATAGCAGAAGTATAATATAAGTATCTCAACTGTAATAACTTTTCATAAATATGAAGACAATTGTGAAACCTCTGCTCAATACATCTCCTCCTCTATACCATATGTTTCTCCTGAGCATGTTTAAAACTTTTCTAACTTTTGTTTCCTCTGTGAATGATACTTGACAATACCATCACTTGCGTAAAATAATGGCGATTCCCAACTAAGTAGGAGAGTTCAGTAAAGGCTGAGGGTAATGCTAGATAAAATTCAATGCAAATCAGGAGTCACTTTGACGTGTCAGAGATAAGAATGAGGTTCCAGAATCAACAGTAAAGCAACATCTATATTACCCAAGAAGAGAAAAAAATCTGGCACACTTCCAGTAATTCCAGACTGTGTAGGAAGGCAAAATGTAATTGTGGAGAGATTGACTGGTAGATTCGAAATGCCTTTATGTAGCTTTGAGCTTTGATTTTACTTGCTATTTCTGAACTCTAAGAAATGTCTTGATATCAGGGTAATGTTTTTGTTTATTTAATGTGTATAATATGTCCCAGAGCCTCAAGAAATAAATGGAGGTATTATCAATGTTAATGAAGAGTTAGCCCTAAGCAGTGATGCATTGGGGAAAGGTATCTAATCCAGATGCACATTTGTTGGGAGAAAAGTGGATGGGTGTCAGTGTCAGGCATCCACACGTTAATGCTGCTATGGCAGATGAACATAATATCAAGGATTGTCGAATAAATAAATGTCCTCAACAAGGAAGGAGGATTCCCAGGTTCTCTTCTTACCATCTAGTCTCCAATGATTTGGAAAAAGAAAATAAGCCAGTTGGCCACAAGAAGAGGGAGAAGAGCAGCTTACACCCAGAGGGGATGATGTAGTAGATGTCCTATAGGAACAAAGCCTTCCTCTGGCCCATGGTCAGTACACAAACATTGGATTGTTGCCGGGGCTGGCAGCAGATGGTGGTGTGTCTTCTGCCAACACGTGTCCTTTTCCTTTGATAATAGTGTCCAGAATTCTTGATGAATAGTTGGGTAAATTTCCTAGGTTTCTGGGTGGGGACTCATATCAATAGAATTGTGACACCCTTGAAAGATAATACTGGTTTAACAGAGGTATCTGTGACAGGGTGTTACATAACCTTGCTTTTTTTTTTTTTCTTTTAAGACTAGCCAGATCAAGTACCCCCAAACTATTCTTATTACACTAGATAACTATAAAAAACAACACTAAAGTCTTCTTAAGATTATAGTAATCCAATATTTGCAATGGGTTTAAACCAGATAGTTTATAGTAAGTTAGTCCTGGTCCATAAATCCACCTTCAGTGATGTTACTGGACCTGATACATAAACACAGAGTAAAACTGTAACACACTTTTGGTGATGGAAGGGGTGATCATCCCAGAATCAAATACCAATATCATGTTGAAAGTTTAGTAATACATATTCTAATTCAATGTAATAAAATGTAAAGGGGGATTTCTTTTAGTTGAATTGAGATAGACTTATATATTTACAATCTACCTGTGTAATTCAGAACAGAACTACTTGTATCACATACTAACCCTAGACCATAGCATCTGATGTGCAAGTTGCACACTTAAAGACAACAACAAAATCAAATTTATTTTATTTTTCAGTCTCCCTCCCCTGAGGCAGAGGGTAGACAAATTTGGGATACCCCCTTTTCCAGGACTGTATTTATGTTCCATGGACATTGGAGAAGGACCTAGGAAAAGAACCCTCTACTAAGATATCCATCATCTCATCTTGTTTTCAGTTATTGCCCCATACTGGACAGGAATTGACATTTCTTTACGGTCTGATTTGCCTGCACAAAACAAACAGCCATCCTCTCTCTTCTTTTTGTTTTAATTTTTATTTATTGATGAGAGAGAGAGAGAGAGAGAGAGAGAGAGAGAGAGAGAGAGAGAGAGAGAGAGAGTCATTATTGTTCCACATATTTGTGCATTCATTGGCTGTTTCTTGTATGTGCCCTGACCAGGAATTGAACCCCTAACCTTGGCATATTGGGACGATGCTTTAAGCAACCTACCCAGCCAGGGCTCCCTCTCTTCTTGACATCCAGACTTGGGAGGTACAGAACAGAGTTGGGGGGGGGGATTCATTCTCTCTGCAACCCTAGGCTAACTCTGTTTAACATGCCTGCCTCCATTCATCCTGTGTCCCTTACCGTCAAATGAATCTTTTTCTAGAATGTAGCAGGGGAGAGGTCAACTATCATGCATTTTTCCTCCCTTTATTTTGTTCTTGCAGAGTCCTCACTGTTGCTTAACCACTGGGTTTCTTAACTTTGGCACTATTGACATGTGGGGCTAGATATTTTGTTGTTGTCAGGGGCTATTCTGTTTGCTGTAGGATGTTAACAGCATCCCAGGCCTCTACTCACCAAATGCCAGAAGCACCAGAGTTGTGAAAATTTGAAATTGTCTCCAGACCTTGCCAAGTGACCCTGTTGGATTAATCATTGGTGGAGAACTACTCCTCTATGAGTATAAGCTTCTGGAAACCGACGATATTAATATTCTCTGAAGGCAATGAACAGTGAAGAGAAGAGCTGACAGGCGAGGTAGCCAAAGGAAATGTGGGTAAGTGCGAGTTTTTATTTTAAATTATTCATATACTCCCTACTGGACATGCAGGAAAAGGAGACAGAAATGTTAGGATAGCTACACATAAACACTTACATCCTGAACATAGATACTGTAATGTTGGAAGAGTTTTGGGTTTTGTATATTTTATGAAGTAATTGTCTTCCCTTTATCAGCACTGCTCTCACTTTTCTAAGGAAAATTTTGCATCGCTGATACAAATTAATTGATGCAAATAAAATACGTTTCAGAAGCATAAGCATTCAAGTTGTGCATGATTAGTTGTTTAAAATTGCATTCTTCTAAAATATTTGAATGTCTTCTAATATAAATTAATCAGAGAATGTTATATAGAACATCATGACATGTTATTAAACAGAAAAAAGCCCACTAAATATAACATGTATGTGTTGCATTAGCTATGCCACACTTCTTGAGGAAGAATAACAAAAGTACCAAATTGTAAAGAAGTTAATTTCTGAACTTAAAGAAAAGGAACTCACCTTCTATTTCCCCATGACTAATCTATGATGGACCAAATAGGAATGTCAAAGGCTGTTGACAGAACAAGAATAATGAGCATACGTTTATGGCCCTTTGTCAATAGCCCTGAAGATGAATTTCTTTGTTGACCAAGCTCAAGTATTTCCTCCCAAGGATGAATCTTGAAAAAAGAGGCTTCCAGATGCAGTGTATATCCAGGTGTTGCGTTGGCCTTTTTGACACCTTTTGAGTTACCTTTCCTCAGGCAAATGAAATTTGAAAACCTACTAAGATCAACAAGCTTGCAGTTCTTCCAGGCAATGTTTGCTAAGCAATGGACTGGCAGATGTATTCACTCGAGTGCCTACTAAAGAGTTTGGAGCGATTATTTAGGATGTTTGCCCCTGAATGTTTAAACCCTCTCCCACCTTTAATTTGGTCACATAAAAGCCTGAATCATTTTATGTTCAGCATATTTCTTCCATTTGAGGGTGACAGTGTTTAAGCCTGCCACAGCTTTGCTGATGTGCTTACATTGGGAAAGATTTCAGTGCACTGGCATATAGCCATCCTAATGTGACAGTTGTTTTATTTTTCTTAAACACAGTACTGTTGTCTGAGCTCCAAATATAAAAATTAAAACTATGAGTTATTCTGTATATAACATTTGGTTCTCTAACATCAACTAAGTGTTTTATATCTTTTCAAGCTTTATTTTATTGATTCTCATAAATCAATACTCATGTTTCTATAAATAAATATGCATAACTGAATTGAAAGTTAACTGAATTAAATATCAGTAGACAATGCAAATGAGAAAATATACCTAAGTAAAACATGAAAAATATCCACTAGTAAACTATAAAATTCAAATTAAAACAACAATAAGGTATAATTTTAAAAAACATATTTTATTTGTTTTTTACAGAGAGGAAGAGAAAGGGATAGAGAGTTAAAAACATCAATGAAAGAAACATTGATCAGCTGCCTCCTGCATACTCCCTACTGGGGATGTGCCTGCAACCAAGACCTTGACCGGAATTGAACCTGGGACCCTTGAGTTCACAGGCCAACACTCTATCCATTGAGCCAAACCAGTCAAGGCTAAGATATAATTTTTGCTTTCAAATTAACAGAGATTAAAAAAAATGTAGGGAACTCAATATTGGACATAGTATATTGCTAGTGGGAGAGAAATATTACAGCCTCTTTGGAAAATAATCTTCTGAATGTCTGACTTCCTTCTGGACAAAGCCACAGTGGTGGGGACTGACTGCCACACTGTGGGCACTGCAGTGACCCAGGACTGACTGCTGAGGGCCCTTCAGATCAGGCCCAGAGAAAGGCCCAGAGAGAGAAGCAGGGTCTGATCTGCAGGCTTTGTGGCAGCTGTTGATCAGCCCTTGCCTCTCTTTCTCTCCAGGCCTTGCCAGCAGCCCCACCTCTCTGATCTGGCCCAGAGATAGTTCCAGATTAGGGGTGATCAGGCAGGTAGGCAGAGGGGTAAGGGGCAATTAGGCAGGCAGGCAGACAGAGGCAGTCAGAGATGATCATGCAGGCAGGCAGGTGAGCAGTTAGGAGCCAGAGGTCCCAGATTATGAGAGGAATGTCCAACTGCTGGTTTAGGACATACCCCAAAGGGTGTTCAATTGGAGAGGGTGCAAGCTGGATTGAGGGAATCCCCCCCATGCACGAATTTCATGCACCAGGCCACTTTTATATCTAATCTAATAAAAGAGTAATATGCTAATTATGTCACTATGCTACATCCCAAGTCACACCCACCAGTCAATCAGAATGACTATATGCAAATTAACCCAACCAAGATGGTGGGCGGCAGCCACAGAGCTAGAGCAAACAGGAGGCTTCATTGCCCCGGCAATGGAGGAAGCTGCCTGCTGCCTAGGCCGGCTGTGGCCTCTGATCAAGGCAACAAAGTTTCAATTATAGAAGCTACAGGACTGGAGCAAGCAGGAGCCTTCGTTGCCCCGGCAATAGAAGAAGCTTCCTGCCTAAGCAGGCTGTGGCTTCCACTCAAAGCAACAAAGTTTCAATTATAGAAGATAAATAAACCCCAGATACCTGCTTCCAGCCAGCCTCGCTGGGAGATTGGGTCGCTGGGAGCTGTGGCCAGCCTGCAAACAGCCATCAGCCCCTCAACCAGGCTGGCAGAGACGCCCACCCTGAAGGGGATGTGACCAGTCTGAAAATGACCATCAGCTCCTCACCCAGGCTTGCTTGGAACCCCAGCATGACCCCCACCCTGATCCAGGACACCCTTCAGGGCAAACCAGCCAGCCCCATCCATGCACCAGGCCTCTGTCCTATATAATAAAAGGGTAATATATAAATCGACCCTAAGAGCAGAACAACTGGGAATGACTGGTCACTCTGACACACACTGACCACCAGGGGACAGATGCTCAATGCAGGAGTTGCCCCTGGTAGTCAGTGCACTCCCATAGGGGGAGCTCTGCTCAGCCACACCCCAGGCTGATGGCTGCCAGTACACGGTGGTGGTGGGAGCCTCTTCTGCCTCCTCAGCAGCACTAAAGGTGTCTGACTGCAGCTTAGGCCTGCTCCCCTCTGGCAAGTGGTCACCCCCTGAGGGATCCCAGGCTGCCAGAGGGATGTCTGACTGACAGCTTAGGCCTGATTGCCCAGGGAGTGGGCGTAAGCCAGTAGGTAGACATCCCCTGAGGGGTCCCAGACTCTGCGAGAGGGCACAGGCCAGGTTGAGGGACACCCCCCCCCAAGTGCACAAATTTTTGTACACTGGACCTCTAGTATATATATATGCCTAAGTGACTATTATGATGGAATGACTAGAATGACCAGAACAACTGGAATGACTGGTTGCTATGATGTGCACTGATCACCAGGAGGCACATGCTCAACACAGGAGCTGCCCCTGGTCCACAGGCCCCGCTTGCTACATGGGGCCTGCCAGCCAACCTCCCACAGCCCCTCCCCATGGCCAGCAGGCCCCCATTGCCTGATCAGGAGCAGACCCTGGGCTGGGATGGAGAATCAGGGGTAGATGGTGCAGACACAGCCCCTTTCCCAGGGGGCTGAGGGCCGGCTCCCTCCTTGGGTCTGGCAGCCAAACTTCAGTGTCCCTTCCCCTGGCTGGCCTCCTGCCTGCCATGGTAGCAGTTGGCCCTTCCTCCCAGCCAGCATGCCCTGATCACCTGATCAGGCTCGGCCTCCACCCCAACCCCAGGCTCTGTCCAAGGCCCCCATCTGGGCTCTGAATGTGTTCACAGCCATGGCCTTGGAACAACTTCCACTCCAGGTCCCTCACTCTCCACCCACAGCTCCACTCTGGCCACCTGGTCCCACCCTCATTACTCCTTGGAGTAGAGCTGCAGCTGCTGCTCCTGCTGCTTCTTCCAGATACACACCATGGAGGGTGGCAGGTGTAGGTGCAGGACGTGGGGATACCCACCACCACCTGTCACACAGGAGCCTTTATGCGAAGCCAGCCGGGAGAGAGCGTGCTGCCTGCCCAGAGGCCCAGACTGCATCCTAGCCTGCAGCATTTAGCCACACTCACCAGATCTCTGTGTGGGGACTCGGGCACTCTGACTCAGGCAGAGGGGGGAGTGTGGGGAGCCTGGCGGCCCAGGTGCTGCCCAAGGCCTAGAGGTCAGCTGGAACCTTCCCTTCCATGCCAGACACTAGCGCTTTGATCACTGGCCAGGCCTAGGGACCACACCTGTGCATGAATTTCGTGCACCAGGCATCCAGTTATTTATAATAGGTGAAAAAGGGGGAACATAAAGTGTTTGGTAGTAAGGAAAACTTAATTAAATTATGATGCATATCCTTAATGACTATGCATGCATTAAATATGCTAATGAATTAATTGTAATAATAGGAAAATACGTGTTATAATATTTGAGAATAAAGTACTGTAAAAAAAGTTACATATATAAATTAAGTATCAAACTAAATAAATTATAAAAAGACTAAAATATAACAAAATACTAATACTTTATTTGTACAGTGAGACTGTGGGTATGATTTTAAAATTTTAGTAATATTTTCTAAATATTCTATATTTATTTTTATCTTTTATATTTAGAATAAAACTTTTATTAAAAGTTTCATTTTACATTTTTAAATGCTTACTCTTTGCATGTATAGTTCTTGAACTCATGTTTTTTTTCTTCCAAATGAAAAACTTCAGAATCATAACACTTTTTTTTTCTTTTTCTTTATTATTACATAAAGTTTTACAAAGATTGGTACATATATCTCTTTTTCCCCCCGCCCTTCCCCCAGCCTCCCCTACCCCCCAGTGTTTTGTGTCCATTAGCAGAATCATAACACTTTTTTAAAAATGATAAGAACTTCATTCTTGTGACCATTTTTTCAGTTAGTCCAGATTCAGTCATCTTTGGTAATATTGATCATCCTTTTCAAAATAATAACATATGTATGTCTTATGGCTTGTTGCAATTCTTATATACTCTTAATCTATTTGATTTCCAAGATTTTATATATCGAATCTTCTCTGTCCCATGCTATCCTCTAAAGTTATCAACAACCTAATTTTGTCTTTCCTTCCTTATTTGCTTCCTAGTATAATGCCTATATTCTGGCTTGAATTTTAAAATGCTCTCATTCTTCTGTTTGTTAAACAAAGAAGAATCACACTGGTGAGCCTTTCTTCCCTGCTCTTCTATATGTTAAGTATACTGGGTGGTTGGTGTGCAAGGCAAGAACACATCTGTTTACTACCATATCCAGCTGTCTTCAGCTACCAATAATCTCAGGATTTATGGACTATGGAACAACTTCTAGTCTCATGTTGTGTGTGTGTGTGTGTGTGTGTGTGTATGCATGAGTGCACATTGTGTGTGCATGTGTGCATTGGGATATAGTGGTAAATGGAAAAGCTGTGCTTTTGTTCATGCCCAATAGTTGATTCCAATGCACAAAAAATTTGAGAACCACTGGTTAAGATGAAGCTCAAAGAAAATGTAAAGTCATACGCAAACTAATTTAGTACACTCCATTTTCAGTAGGGTTAAGGCTAGCCAAGGAACTTTTTGGAGGTGATTATTCTTATTACGAGAATACTAACTGATTTTTCTCTTTTACCTCATAAGTATTAATAAACTCCTAGTAAAGTCTGTTCTTCCCTTTACCTCTCTCCCAAATCTGATCTTTCATGGGTAGAGTCAGTGGGCCATAATGCTGGGATTTGTCGAGACAACAGAAGTCCTCAGATTTCTTTTCCACGTGACCTGCTTAGGATGATATTCATGACAGTAAGTAGATGCTCTTATTTCCTGCACTTCATATTTAAAACACATCAACCTGTTACAAATCAGGCTTACATATTCCTTTAAACAACATCTGTAGCAGGTGTGTGGCCCCACATGTACAGATAAAATACAAAAAAACTTTTATCCCCTCTCCCACAAATCAACTCCACAAAAGTATTTGTCTTTTAGAATAGAAATCTCCATAAATATTTTTTTGTTTGTTGGCTGTTTGCAGCTGTATCAGTGTTCTTTGATCAGCATTCTGGGAATGTCCAGAGAAAGAACCTATAATTGTTATTCTGGTTCTGTAAAATAGCATAGCTTGCAGTCATTCTATGTCTTCATTTTCATATTTTGGTTCCAGAATTCACAATCAACTTCCCAAATTCTAAACTTAGTAAACTCTTTCATGCCTGGCCACTGTTCCCAATGAATTATGCATTACACTTTCCCCATCTATTTTTTGAAGGATATTTTCATATCTTTACCCATTTATCTTATTCTGGCAGCCAGCATGAGTTCTACTGGTAGATAAGAAAGATAGTATGCTTCAGAGGACAGCAAATGGCTCCCTTGCAAAGTGTCTCTTTTATGAGGCCTGCTCCAAGGCCTGTGTTTTCATTGGTCCATAAAATTTCCAAGGCCTGGGCCTAGCTGGTTTGGCTCAGTGGATAGAGTGTTGGCCTCCTTGGATCAAAGGGTCCCAGGTTCAATTCCGGACAAGGGCACATGCTCGTGTTGCGGGCTCGATCCCCACTGGGGGGTAGGTAGAAGGCAGCCAATCCATGATTCTCTCTCATCATTGATGTTTCTGTCTCTCCCTCTCTTTTCTTCTCTGAAATCAATAAAAATATTGTGTATTTAAATTTTTTTTTTCAAATTTCCAAAGCCTGATCCCTCTCCCACATGCCTGCCCCATATTTTTTATTCCTTGCTTGGTGTCATTTAACTTTCTAGTATGTTCTCTAACTCCAAAACAGTGCTTATCCAGCTTTCCCACGCATCACAATCACCAGGTAAGCTTTTTGAAACACAAATTGCTGGGCCCACTAGCAAGCATTCTGGTTCTGTAGGTCCTACGTAGGGCAACAGAATATACTGTGAGTCTAAAGACAACAATATGAAATCTTCATGCGCTCAGTTGTTTTATAATTTACCTTTATCTAATGCTTATATGTGAGGCAGACCCTATGGATGTCAGCTCTCCAGCAGCCATTTCCCATTTTTCCTTAATAATAGCTCCTGATCACATTTAGTGACTCACAAAAACTTCTTGGTTCAGGAAAACCTGCCCTCAGTTACAGCCCTGGAATGTTTAGGATAAAAATTTCAGTCCATTCAAGAGGGCAGGTCTTCAAAAAAAAACAATGCAAAAGATCAATGAAACTAAGAGCTGGTTCTTTGAAAGGATAAACTAGATTGATGAACCTCTAGCCAGGCTCACCAAGAAACAAAGAGAAAGGACCCAAATAAACAAAATCAGAAATGATAGAGTTGAAATAACAACAGATCCCACAGAAATACAAAGGATTGTTAAAAATTACTATGAACAACTCTACTCCAACAAACTAGACAACTTTGAGGAAATGGACATATTCCTAGAAAAATACAACATACCAAAACTCAATCAGGAAGAATCTAAAAATCTTAATAACTATGGAAGAAATTGAAGCAGTAATCAAAAAGCTTCCAGCAAATAAAAGCCCAGGGCCAGATGGCTTCACAGGGGAGTTTTACCAAATATTCAAAGAAGAACTAAAACCTGTCCTCCTGAGACTACTCCTAAAAATTCAAGAGGAAGGAACACTTCCAAGCTCATTCTATGAAGCTAGCATTACCCTAATACCAAAACCAGATAAAGACAACACAATGAAAGAGAATTATAGGCCAATATCCCTCATGAACATAGATGCCAAAATCCTCAACAAAATCCTAGCAAATAAGATCCAGCAGTACATCAGAAAGATCATACACCATGACCAAGTAGGATTTATCCCAGGGATGCAAGGATGGTACAATATCCACAAATCAATAAACGTGATACATCATATAAACAAATTGAAAGATAAAAACCACATAGTCATATCAATTGATGCAGAAAAAGCATTTGACAAAATCCAACACCCGTTTTTGGATGGTAATAGAAGGTGGGAATAGAAGGATCATACCTCAACATAATAAAAGCCATATATGGCAAACCCATAGCCAACATCATACTAAACAGGCAAAAAATAAAACCATTTCTCCTTAGAACAGAAACAAGACAGGGATGTCCACTCTCACCACTCCTGTTCAACATAGTACTGGAAGTATTAGCCATTGCAATTAGACAGGAAGAAGAAATAAAAGGCATCCAAATTGGAAAAGAAGAAGTAAAACGGTCCTTATTTGCAGATGACATGATATTGTACATAAAAAACGCTAAAGACTCCGTTAAAAAAACTATTAGACTTAATAAATGAATTCAGCAATGTAGCAGGATACAAAATTAATGCTAAGAAATCTATGGCATTTCTATACACCAATAGTGAACTTATAGAAAGAGAGACTACAGAAGCAATCCCATTTACCATCACACCACAAAAATTAAGATATCTAGGAATAAACTTAATTAAAGAGGTAAAAGATCACTATTCAGAAAACTACAGGATGTTGAAAAAAGAGATAGAGGAAGACATAAACAGATGGAAGAACATACCATGTTCATGGATTGGTAGAATCAACATCATTAAAATGTCCATACTACCCAAAGCAATCTATAAATTCATTGCACTTCCCATTAAAATACCAGTGACATATTTCACAGACCTAGCACGAACTCTCCAAAAATTCATCTGGAATAAAAACAGACCCCGAATAGCTGCAGCGATCCTGAGAAAGAACAAAGTAGGTGGGATCTCCATACCAGATATCAAGCTATATTACAAAGCCACAATGCTCAAAACTGCCTGGTACTGGCACAAGAACAGACATATAGATCAATGGAATAGAATAAAGAACCCAGAAATTTACCCAAACCAATATGCTCAATTAATATTTGACAAAGGAGGCAAGAACATACAATGGAGTTGAGACAGTCTCTTCAATAAATGGTATTGGGAAAATTGGACAGATATATGCAAAAAAATGAAACTAGACCATCAACTTACACCATACACAAAAATAAACTCAAAATGGATAAAGGACTTAAATGTAAGATGGGAAACCATAAAAATACTAGAAGAATTTAAAGGCAACAAAATCTCAGACATATGCTGAAGCAATTTTTTCACCGATACAGCTCCTAGGGCATTGGAAAGTAAAGAGAAGATAAACAAATGGGACTACATCAAAATAAAAGGCTTTTTCACAGCAAAAGAAACTATCAACAAAACAACAAGAAAACCCACTGCATGGGAGAACATATTTGCTAATGTTATCACTGATAAAGGTTTACTCTCCAACATTTATAAGGAATGCATACAACTTAACAAATGGAAGATAAACCATCCATCAAAAAATGGGCAAAGGACCTAAATAGACACTTTTCAAAAGAGGACATTCAGAAAGCCAAGAGACATATGAAAACATGCTCAAAGTCACTACTCATCCGAGAGATGCAAATCAAAACAACAATGAGATATCATCTGACACCTGTCAGAATGGCTGTCATCAACAAATCAACAAACGACAAGTGCTGGAGAGGATGCGGAGAAAAAGGATCTCTCCTGCACTGCTGGTGGGAATGCAGATTGGTACAGCCACTATGGAGGACAGTATGGAGTTTCCTCAAAAAATTAAAAATGGAACTCCCATTTGACCCTGCGATCCCACTTCTAGGAATATATCCCAAGAAACCAGAAA
>PVJC01016559.1:17948-33672 GCA_004026665.1 Murina feae | reverse complement strand
CTTTTTCATATGCTCAAGGGTCTCACTAAATTTATCGGCAGTCTCTAGAATATTCTTGAAAAGTCTTATAACCGTGGTTTTGAACTCTATATCCAGTCGTTTGCATTCCTCCATTTCTGTCTTTTGTGATTTGTTTCTTAGTCTCCGCATTTTGGCTTTCTGTGTTAGGTGTCCTATAGGGCCCAGTGATTCAGCCTCCCCAATCACCTGGGGTGGACACTCTTATTGTATGCCTTTGAAGGCTGGGTGCACAGTCTTGTAGTTATCACTGAGAGGTATCACTGGGAGGAAATGATCTTTGGGCTTTTCTCCTTGTTGTTTGGGGTTTGGATCTATTGGAGTTTTGTCTCAGCTGCAGCCCCTTAGGTTATGCTGAAGGCAGGCAGGCACACAGCTTGGGCGGGGTTGTAGGTGGGGTGGGTCAGGGTCTCAGAGTCACAGGGCGGAGCAACCCACAATGGCTGCTCTTCCACTGCTGAGTCTGCGTGCGCCTCTCAGTCCCCAAATCTCCGCGCCAGTGACTCCTGCGAACAGCACTGGCAGAAAATCGCTAGTCTTCAGCCCCGCTGCCCTGCAGCCCGCGCCGCACTCTTTGCGACCCCGGGAGTCCACAATCTCCTCTCTAGCTGCGAACCCGACTGAGCGCAGCCGCCGCTCCCCTTCACCCGCGCCGCCGCGCCTCCGCGCCGCCGCCTCCGTTCCGCACATCCCTGGGTACCTTTTAGTTTTGGCGCAGGGAGCTTCCACTCAGTCTCAAAGCACTCCTTCTCTTGCCTTCTGGTTGCAAAGCCTCCCCTTCCTTGGTTCTGAAGGATGGCCGTTTATCTGTATAGTTGTATTTAAAAATATAGTTGTGGAGGCTGTGCATTTAGGTATATACCTCATGCCGCCATCTTGGTTCTCCTATCATAGCCTTTAGAAGAAGCCAATTATGTCTTTGCTTTTGGCCTTCTGAATGGTGGGAAAATATATTTCTACTGTTTAAACCACCCAGTCTGTGATACTTCATTGTGGCAGACCAAGAAAACTGGTAATTAAGATGACACAAGATGTATTGTTGCTAGGACATTTGCTGCTTCTTTCACAGATTATGCCAACTTCTGATAGCTGAGTGCCCCCCCTCCCCCGCATCCCATTCAACCCCTTTTCTAAAAAAGGAAGTTCAGTTCAGTAAATATGAGAGTCTAATCACTGGTTAAAAGGCCCCTGGTTGGACTGAAAATGACATTCATCCAGATGAAATATATAAATTTTATGTAAATGAGAAACAAAATTAATTTTGAATTTAACTTATTATTTATAATATGTTTTCATGTTTTACTTTAACACTTGAAGTATTTTCCCTTGATACACTAAACCGCCGAAATCTTCTTTGAAACACTGGCAGAATTGGTTGACTGGAAAATAGAACTCATATCTCAAGCAGATATTAGTCATTTAGGGTAAATATGGGAAGCATTGCAAAAAACAAAAATAAAAAATGATGAACAACAACAACAAAAAACCTTTATCAAGCTTTGTATGGCAAAATAAGAAAAGAAAAAAAAAGAGCCAATCATCTTATCACATTGAAACTTAAAATGTATTGCAAATTTATAAAGAGCTCCTGAGATTGGTTACTAAAAATGTTAGTAATCACCCTAACTAGTGTGGCTCAGTTGGTTGGAGCACCAGCCTATCGAGTTGAATTCCCAATTAGGGCACATACCCAGTTTGAGGATTCCATCTCCAGTTGGGGCACATACAGGAAGCACCCAATTAATTTTAATCTTTCACAAAGATTTTTCTGTCTCCCTTTTTCTTGCCTATCTCTCTTTACTAATATATATATATATATATATATATATATATATATATATATATATATATATATAAAAATATATATATATATTTATATATATATATATATGCACTGGGTCTCTGGAATATATATATATTCTGGAATATATATTCCAGAGACCCAGTGCATGAATTTCTTGCATGGATGGAGTCCCTAGGCTGGTGATCAGGGCCAATGGGGGCCTTCCACCTCCTGGCCAAGGCCTTCCTTTATTCACTCTCTGCTGCCCTCTTGTGGTAAGCATATGTCATAGTGAGTGATTGAGCTCCCAGTCTCTCAAATTCCTGAGGAGACACTTTGTATATAATATATAATATATAATACACACACACACACACACACACACACACACCAGGGGCCTGGTGCACAAAAATTTGTGCGCTCAGGGGGTCCCTCAGCCTGGCCTGTGCCCTCTCCCAGTCTGGGACCTCCTGGGGGATGTCCACCTGCTGGCGTGCCTGGCCAACCTGGGTGAGGGGCTGATGGCTGTTTTCAGCTGCCCACAGTCCATTCAGGGTTCGGGTCCCTACTGGGGTACCTGGCCAGCCTGGGTGAAGGGCTGAGGGCCATTTCAGGCTGCCCACAGCTCCCATTGACCCAGTGTTCCAGCAAGGCTGGCTGGAATCAGGTTTCTGGGGTTTATTTATCGTCTATAATTGAAACTTTGTTGCCTTGAGCGGAGGCCTAGGCAGGCAATGAAGCCTCCTGTTTGCTTCAGTTCCATGGCTTCTATAATTGAAACATTGTTGCCTTGAGCAGAGGCCTGGCCAACCTAGGCAGGCAGTTTCCTCCATCTCTGGTGCAACTGAAGCCTTCTGTTTGCTCTAGCTCCATGGTTACCAGCCACCATCTTGGCTGGGTTAATTTGCACATGGTCACTCTGATTGGTTGGTGGGTGTGGCATGGCTGGTGGGTTTGGCTTACGCATCTAGGAGTGATGGTTAATTTGCATTTTAGTCTTTTATTAGGTTAGATTCCATGTTCAAAGGCAGGGCTCCAATCTCCCGGAGTTGGGTGGAGGCTGGTCCAGGGCAGAGCCAGAGAACCAGGCAGGCTAGGAGGGCAGGCTTAGTGAGGTGTAGTGCACTTCTGCTGTGGAGACAGTGCTGCTACTGTGGGGGGAGGAGGGGAGGGTTTGACCCTGGGGGGGCCACTCAGGCCTGCCTCCACCCAGGTCTGCTGTTGAAGGGAGAAGAGGCATGCCTGGCCCCAGTGGAGGGGGCCTGGAAGCTGTGGGCCATGAGCCCTGAGTGTCTCATGGCACTGACTGGTGGTTTCTGGCATGCTATTGTTGTGGGCACCCTGGTGGGGTTGGCAGGGCAAGAGATAGGGAGTCGGAGGTGCAGGCTGCAGCTACCCCTGAGGCTGGATCTTCTTCCCATCTGAGCAGCCTCCCTGTCCCCCTGGGGGTGCAGGGGCTGGGATAGGGTGTCTGTCCCTCCCCTGGGGGTGCAGGGGATGGGGTAGGATGTCCGTGCAGGGGGATTAGAAGAGATTCTCTGTGGCTGCTTCTTTTTCCTTCTTTGCAGTCCGGGCTCCTGTCAGGGACCCTCCTCAGAACCCCTGGAACTTGGCTCAGACCACCGTCCCCTGCTGCACGCAGCCTCCTGCTGGTCTGTTAATATGCAAATTGTCATTACTGGGTCATCTAACATACAATTATATTACCTCTTTATATGTATAGATTTCAGGAAGCAATTCTGTTCATCCTGATAAATACAGAAAACTAAAAAATTAAAATTTGTAAAGTTTTCAATTCAGGGATGCATTTCGGCTGAACCCAAATAGTTTGGTCCATTGCAGGTTTCTGTCCACAGTGCCAAAATTCTGAGAAAAGGCAATGAAAATCTCAGAGACACTCAACTAGCTTTCAGAAGACAATTACTATTCCAACGCAGGGATCTCACTGTATCACTTTGGAAGGAACATCATGTCAACAAGAAGTAAGAGTTGTGGCTGTACCTGTCTCATAAAGGGGGCAATTAAATCTGGCAAAGGATGTGGCTTTGGGTTATATCTGATTGCCATATCATATGTGATAAATAATCTTCTCTTATAATTACAGCATCCCTGGAAAGTTCGAGTCGCGAGCCACTGACTCTTTGAGATAATTTCATTTCCCATGAAGTATATAACACAAATCTTCCTACACATGAGTAGCAATTTGAAAAATAGACCAAACATTTGGGGAGATGCTACAGTCCAACAAACAGGGTTTATATAATAAATAAGAGGAAGTATTTCAAATAAATAATGTCACTACCAGAGATAAGCAAAAAACACAAGGAAATCAATATAATAATTGCATTGTTTAAAACAAAACAGGCAACAGGAAAGACAATTTTGAGAGGCAAGTATCATTTTCAATCTAAGTAATTGTAATGAAGACAATGAATTAGAATTTGACAATTGTCAAAATTTGAAATGGTAAAGTAAGAGCCAAAGTGAATTAATTCTTTCAGACATTTTAAGAAAAATAATAAACATTTTAATTTATTAGAGAAAAGTTAAGAAATATGAAGTACAATCTAGGAAGATCATTATAAGAATTCTATAAATCACAGAAACAACTAAGAGGGAGAATAAAAGAGAAAAATATTTAAATAATGCTAGTAATAATAATTCAGGAAAAAATCTTTTGAGCTGACCACATCTCATATTTCCATATTTTGGGGGCTTTTACAATCCTATATAATAAAGAGGGAATATGCAAATTGACCATCACTCAGGTCAATTTGAACCCACAGCTGAGGCTAAGTTCCCATAACTAGCTTTAAGGAGCAATCAGTAGAGACCTGAGGCTGTGCTCCCACCCACCTCCTGCATGGTGCTTGATAGGGGACCTCAGGTCATGCCTTCTACCTGCAGGGCTTGACAGGAGACCTCAGGCTGCTCCCCCTGCCCTGACCCCAGGCTAGGGGACCTGAGGCTGTGCCCCCCCACCCAGCGGGACTTGACGGGGGCCCTCAAGGTGTGCCCTCCACCCTGGTGCTGGGCCAGGAGACCTCAGGCCATGCCCCCCACCCCAGCACCAGGCCAGGGGACCTCAGGCTGTGCCCCCTGCCCCAGCGCCAGGCTAGGGGATCACAGGCCACTCCCTCCACCCAGCAGGGCTTGATGGGGGATCTCAGGCCATACCCCCCTGCCCTGGCACCCAGGGGACTTGAGGCTGCACCCCCCACCTGGCAGGGCTTGACAGGGTGCATCCAGCTGGGTCTGGATGAAGCGGAGCTGTCCAGGTTTGGGTCTCGAGTGATTCTGAGGTGCACGTGGGTGGTTGAAGACTTGACTCTGGGTTCGATGGTGCACCCCAGACTCTGACAGGAGGAAGATTTTCATATATGTTTTACTAATTTTCTTTAATCTCTGACACTTCTATTATAGAGAAAGGGCAAATAACAATATTAAAATATTTCCTGTAATTAATCTCCTTTTAATGTGCACGAATTTTGTGCACTGGGCCACTAGTATTCAATAGAGATGAAGACCTAGCCATATCCTGGAAAAAGTCTTAAATTTAACCTTTTACATTTGATTAAGAAGAAAAATCAGAATGCAAAAAAATAAAAAAAATTCAAGTTAGTCTAGGGCTTCTCCTCTTTAACAGTAAGTGATATTGAAATCTGTCTTTATTAGTGTGTGAGAAAGCATTAGACATAGAGATTTTTATACTTAAAGAAATGGATCAGTATGTAAATGTGACAGAAAGGCAATCTTTTACATGCAAGGGTACATCCTGTCACAAAATAATTGCTTATAAAAGTGAAAATTGAACAAAATATAGAACACTTAAGGAGAAAGTTACTAGTTATAAAAATAATTATGATAATTAGTGGACACTATAAAATATATACAATCAAAATAAACAATGCACCTGTCAGAATAATTGCTGGCTTTGAAGATGTGTGATATAAACAATCCTATATAATAAAACCCTAATATGCAATTGACCAAAAGATGGAAAAACCAGTCGCTGTGATGTGCACTGACCACCGGGGTGAGATGCTCAATGCAAAACCTGCCCCCTCAGGAGCTGGGCTTAAGATTGATGAGTGCAACAGCAGTGGATGCAGCCTTTCCTGCCTCTCCTGCAGGTGGGCAGTAAGGAGTGAGGGGTCCTGGACTACAAGAGTCCGGACTGTGAGAGGGATGTCCACCTGCTGCCTTAGGCCCGATTCCTTGGTATCAGGCCTAAGCCGGCAGGCGGATATCCCTCAAGGGGTCCCAGACTGTGAGAGGTCACGCCACGCTGAGGGACACCTCTAGTCATTTAATGATAATTGGAGCCAAATGTGAGAATACAGCAATGTAACGAAGAGAGGGTAGTGACAGAAGGCTCTGCATAAATATGGAGGAGTTAAACCTAAATATTTACCACAGCTATCTATAATAATAATTCCACAAAGTAAAAGTAAATATTTATTTAAAGGTCTAATCAAAAATAAAGAAATAAGAAAGTAAATATTAAAAATAAAATTTAGTAAAATATAGATGAAATGGTTAAATGACAATTTACTGAGCAATCAATAGAAATATAAGATTTAATCCACCAGAAAGAGAAGCCCAGAATCAGACTGAATCATGTTTCAAATCCTGGAATTATTAGAAAATGAATCTACCTTTGAAAATGGAGGCTGAAAAATTTATATGAAGCAGTTAGAACTCCAAATGTCTAACCTCACTCACAGATTTCAAGTGTACAACTCAACAAAACATCACCTGCACACTGGATAGTGTACCCATAGCCCCAAGCAAAGTGTCTTTTCATCCCCACCCCCCCCCTTTTGCCCACTTCCACTATCCCCAATCCCCTTTCCCTCTGGCTATCACCACACTGTTGCGATACACACACACACATACACTCACACACACACACACACACACACACTAGAGGCCCGGTACACAAAAATTTGTGCACTTGGGGGAGGGGTCCCACAGCCCAGCCTGTGCCCCCATGCAGTCTGGGACCCCTTGGGGGATGTCCACCTGCTGGTTTAGGCCCACACCACGGGATATTGAGTCTAAGATGGCAGTCAGACATCTCTCTGCAGCCCAGGAGCCCTCAGGGGATGTCCACTTGCCAGCAGGGAGCAGGCCTAAGCTGCAGTCAGACATCCTTAGCACTGTTGAGAAGGCAGAAGAGGCTCCCACCACCACCGTTGTACTGTCAGCCATCAGCCTGGCTTGTGGCTGAGCAGAGCTTCCCCTGTGGGAGCACACTGACCACCA
Source organism: Murina feae (assembly GCA_004026665.1). Taxonomy (NCBI): domain Eukaryota; kingdom Metazoa; phylum Chordata; class Mammalia; order Chiroptera; family Vespertilionidae; genus Murina; species Murina feae. The sequence continues at coordinate 26,603 of PVJC01016559.1, read as the reverse complement.
GGGGGCAGCTCCTGCATTGAGCATCTGACCCCTGGTGGTCAGTGTGTGTCATAGTGACCAGTCATTCCCAGTGGTTCTGCTGTTAGGGTCAATTTGCATATTACCCTTTTATTACATAGGATAGAGATCTGGTACATGGGTGGGGGCCAGCTGGTTTGCCCTGAAGGGTGTCCCAGATCAAGATGGGGGGTCCTGCTGGGGTGCCTGGTCACCCTGGGTGAGGGGCTAAGTGCCATTTTCAGATTGACCACAGTCCCTTCAGGGAGTGGGGTCCTGCTGGGGTACCTGGCCAGCCTGGGTGAGAGGCTGATGGCTGTTTGCAGGCTGGCCAAGCCCTCCAGCAGAACCCTCACCCCACGATGGTGGGGCCATCATGGGTGAGTGGCTGATGGCTGTTTGCAGGCTGGCCACTGACCCCAGTGACCCAAGCTCCCAGTGAGGCTGACTGGAAGCAGGTGTCTGGTATTTATTTATTTTCTATACTTGAAACTTCTTTGCCTTGAGCAGATGCCACAGCTGGCCTAGGCAAGCAGGAAGCTTAGTTTCCTCCATCACCGGGGCAACCAAGCCTCCTGTTTGCTCTAGCTATGTGGCTGCCGGCCGCCATCTTGGTTGGGTTAATTTGCATATAGTGGCTCTGATTGGCTGGTGGGCATGGCTTGGGATGTAGTAGAGTGATGCAATTAGCATATTATTCTTTTATTAGATTAGATATAAAAGCCCAGTGACTGTTATGGCAGAACAACCAGAATGACCAGAATGACTGGTGGCTATGACGTGCACTGTAGCAGCTTGATCCCTGCCCCATGGCCACCCTCAACCTCCTGCAGCCCCTCATCCTGGCTTCCCACCCCTGATCTCTCCCCTCCCCTACAACTGCTGGTCATGGACACAGGGAGCATGTGACTGAGCTATTGGTACCCCTTCTGAGAGCAGATACCCACCAGGTATACAGAAGGCATTCAATGAGGAGTCTGCGCAGGTTGTGTTTGCACCTTCATGTTGCACCCTCCCCCCTGCACCAGCACCACCACAATGCTGAAGGAAGCCTGGTTCAGGTACCCCATGCTGACCCCCACACGAAGAAACAGCATGTGATTAAACATCATGTCCCCCAGAAACCTGAATCCACCTCAAGAGGAAGACGCTACAGATCCAGAGCAGGAAGATAGAGACTGAGACAGAAGATATGTGAAAATCAGGGCCAAGGATGGCAGCGTTCTGTCTTTGCAGCTTGACCCTGCTCGCCAGCCCTTTCCCTGTGTGAAGCGCCTGCATCTCTGACCTTGGATGGAGGCCTGTGAGTGAATGAAGAACTGTGGCTGTGCCTGTGGCTGTGCTCGGCGTCCTCCCCTCATGGATAAGCAGGAAACATATTTACTTGCCAGAATCTAAAACCCTCTTCATCAGTAATGAAGCAAATAATGCAAGACACACCATGTGTTTCTAAACAGGACTCTGTCCAGCTGCGTATGAATCCAGATCCAGGTGTGTGCTCCACTGAGGAGGCTGCAAAGCCTGCTCCTCTCTGGAACATAGGCAACCTGGAGAGGTTTAAAGGGAAAAGGAGACAAAAATAAAACAAAATAGCAGCAGACCCTGAAAGCCACTGCTGATGCTGTAAATCCTCCACGTGGTGATGATGTCAGAGCCTGTTTTCCTACTCCCATGACTCAGACAGCCAAGCTACTGACACCTGCCAGGTCGCCTGCCACTGGCCTCATCTATGCAGCCACTTTCAACTTCCTGCCGGCTCCTGGAGATGGGTGGGTGGGCTTGTGGGTGGAGGCTGCAGTCTTAAAGCACCCCTGTTGGTATAGCAGAGACACACGTGGGTGTTTTTTTTTTCATATATTTTATTGGTTTTTTACAGAGAGGAAGGGAGAGGGATAGAGAGTTAGAAACATCGATGAGAGAGAAACATTGATCAGCTGCCTCCTGCACACCCGCCACAGGGAATGTGCCCACAACCAAGGTACATGCCCTTGACTGGAATCGAACCTGGGACCCTTCAGTCTGCAGGCTGACGCTCCATCCACTGAGCCAAACCGGTTAGGGCCATGTGGGCTTTTTGTTGAGCAAAAACCCATAACATCCCTTCAGGAATGTGTTTTTCACTGTTCTGAGATCACTCTCCCAGCCTTGGTGACTCTCAAATAGGCCACAGCAATTCCACTTGCCCAATGCAAAGATTGACCTGGGTTTCAAGGAGACTGAACTCTGGATTCCTGGAGTGTCTTTTCAAAAGGAAGGTCACCCTGGCTGCAGGTCCTTGCTCTTCATCATTTTGAATATCTCATGCTATGCCATTCTCTACCCAGCAAAGCTCATTTAGAATAGAGGACAGATAAAGAGCTTCACAGACAAGAAAAAGCGAAAGAGTTATCACCCCGATTGGGGGCAGGCAGGCCAACTGCCCACAGCCCCTCCCCCCGGCCACCTGACGACAATCAGCCCTGATTGGGATGATGGACCCCATCTGTGCACAAATTCGTGCACCAGGCCTTTAGTTCTTCTATAAAAGAAACACAACACCAACAATAATAATACCAGTCTGAGTGAATTCATGTAAAGATTATAACATTTCAATAATATCACTTTTAAAGGAACATTTCAATCTTGACACTAATCTTTAAGTATTATTCCAAAGATATTAACAAATCTTGAAGAGCCTGGACCAATAAATATAATTTATTTAATGGAAGAATATATCTATTAAAAAATAAACAGATTTGCCTAGAGGGATACATTAGTAACAACATATTTTAAGAAGATAGGCATGGTCATGACCATCTGTGTACCTAAAGGTGGAAGTATGATGGAGAGTAGCAATGATTTAGACATCTTTTGTGCATGAATTAAGAATCCTCTTGATATTACCTCTTACTCTAGCCACTGCTATGACAACCAGTTCTGTGCCAGAGTTGTGAAGCTTTGTGCAATTCTAGCTTTGCCTCAGGGCCATGATACAAAATTTGGTTTCCTACCTTGAGATTTCTTAAATGTCATTGTTGAGGATGCCCACAGGAAACTCCATATAGTAATCAGTGATTAACCCAGCAGTATGGGGAAGTTAACATCTTTTAAGCCACCCTTGACTAAGAGGGGAATGGGCGCCTGTGGTTAAATGCTTCCTATGTGTGTTTGCATCTAAGTACTGGTAGACTGCGCTGTGACACACTTTGTAAGCCCTTTAGAAGTTACTGGTGAAGTATAATTGCCATTAATGATGGCCAACTTGATCATGCATTCTTGTGTTTTCTTTTTATTAATTTCCCACTTTATTCTTCATGCCTTAAATTCCTGATTCCTGGAATCACACTGTCCACAAACTACCTGCTCCATCATTTTCAGACTCATCTTTTGGAGAAACTCAGAGTAAAAGAATGAGTATCTGAATTGGTCTAGCAAACAAAACTTTGGGTATGATTTTGGAGCTGAGTGACTCACCAGTCAGATGTGAATATCAGTCCCTTTGCTAATGGTAAACATGTGCTGGTAACTCCTGGATTATCAATCAATTTGATATTAATATTTCCATATATATATGCATTAGGATGAGGTACAGGTAGAAAATGAAACATAGGGTTATGAAGTAGCTGTATCATTTGAAACATAAGAGCAACTGTAATTTCAGATTGTAGAATTAACAAGTTTTCCTGAATAATTTTGGAATTTTTTAAAAAAATAAGCCAATAGGAACCAAGATGGAAGTCCCTCTCACCATCACGTCCAGTGACTTTCTTATGAAATATGTGTTTTTCATTTCCACACTCTTAGTATTTACTAAGTAAGAGGATATGAATTTTAGAGATGGAATGAAATTATTAGCATTTAGATCCTAATTCTTTAATATCTGGGTCATCCCACTAAGAAGAAACCTAGGCTGTTTGAAATACTGACCAATCGTGAGAGGAAATTAGCAGGAACAGTGGTGGAGGGAGATGGTGAATATTACAGTGTTAGTACCAGCTACAGCAGCAAGAACTATAGTTATTCCCACCAATTCTGTCTTTATTGAGACTTTGAAAAGATTATAGTAGGCCTCCCTTTAATAGGGAGTCTATGATTGATTAAACTTTATGAAGGTTATGAGTTGATCTCAGTCAGCAAAAGGTACACTATATCTGATAGCTTTTATGTACTAGTTCAATATCCCCGCAACCCTGCAATCACTGGGGAGCTGACCAGTTCCATACAGGCTTCAACCAAACTTGTGCAGGGGCAATAGAATAGGGCACAGGTCAATCATTGCCACACAACTCTCACACCCTTCCTTGGGTCTTTTTTTGTGCCATTGGGAAGTAGCTCCACAGGAACTAGCTAGGTATTCATGCACATGCAACCTGGAGACATAGAGAGTTAATATCTAAGTGACACCCTTGAACAATAGCAGATGGGACATAAGAGATAAATGCTTCCTTTTTTATTTCCCATGCAGGCAGTTGTGGGACACATTTAAAGTCTCTTTATTAGGTACTGGAGTATAAATCACCAGTCCTCAGTGGTCAACCTTTGATGTACCGCTATAGTAGTTTGTTTGTTTCTTTTTCTACTTTCCTGGTTTCATTCCCCTGTTTTGCCTATCTGCTCACTTGGATTACATTTCAGACTTGTCGAAGGTTCAGCATTTCGGTGAAGGGAACCAATGTGATTGGGCTGACACTAAATGGGAGAAATAATAGAACTAATGATACTGTTGGAACAGGATTAATCATATAAACAGAAGGACCTGAGATCTGCTTTCTAATTAGATAACTTGTCTAAAGGTGGACTGATACAATTCAACTCAATTTTAAGAATTCTAAGTCTTTTAGGATAGAATGCCTTTTATTACTTTTATTATAAACTGATTTCTTTATTAATACAAAAAATACAGAAACTGTGACTTATTTTAATTCTTCTAAGGGGAAGATGTGGTAACAGAGGAAATGGGAATTGCAATGGAAGTGATTATTTCTCTCTGGAGTGAAAAATAATTAAGGGATTTGATGGTGGGTTGAATCAAACATACTCCAAAAAATTTTAAAATAGTTCTCATATTAAAAATAAGTGTGATTCTTACACCTTAGACTACTACTTGACTGTAAAAAATGAAAGAAATCTTACCTTTTGTGACCGCATGGATGAACATGAAGAGTATTACGTTAAGCGAAAAAAACCAGTCAGAAAAAAGACAAGTACCATATGATTTCACTTTATATATTGAATTTAATAAACAAAATGAAGTAATGAGCAAAATGGAGACAGACTCATGAATACAGAGAACAGACTGTATACCTAAAACCTATATAATTTTATTAACTAATGTCATACCAATAAATTCAATTAAAAATTAATAAAATAAGACAGGTCCTCCTAAAAAAATATGTGAAATCCCATTTACAGAGACCCTGGAAAGGATGAAGTTAAAAAGTGATGAAATCTTTAACACATTTATTTCTATAATTTGAAGTATATTTAATGACATATGTAGCTTTAACTCATAGAGGTAAACATACTTCATAGAGCTGGAGTTAGCTAGCATAGAAATGTATGTATTATATGTGTAGGTATATCGAAAACACACACATGTATATGTTAATACAAGTTAGTATACTTCACGTCATAAGTAAGTGTAGTTTATATGTCAGAGACCCAGAAGAGGAAATATATTGGGGGCAGACAGAAAAAGAGCCATGGGATTTCCAAGTCCAGACGAAGGGGTGTGGGAAAAGGTGTCAGGCTTCTCTGAACCATCCAGGAAGTCTTTGTGAGGCAGACAACTTAAGGGATGTTAAAATGTCTACAGATGTGTAAACCTAGTCATTGCAAGCATGTATTTATCCCTGAAATTGAACCCATGTGTGTCAAATCACTGACTATAGATTTCAAAGGGAAACAGGACTGAACATTTCTGTTCCTAGCAGGTTTCCTTCTTTCTTTCTTTCTATCTTTCTTTCTTTTCTTTTTTTTTTTTTTTTGTAGTTAGCAGCTGCATTGATTTTAAGATAAGAGCTTCTTTATCCAGGCAGATGCAGCAGTCATCAGAAGCTAATTTGCAAGGATGTTCATATATGCAAATCACGTCACAATGCTAAAATGCAACCACGTAATGACTGGAAAATGTTATACTCATAAATCATACCACCATGATCATCAAAATTTCCACTCAGCCAGGACAAATTCAACAGCATTTATGTCTTTCCAGATTTTAGCCCATAAAAATTGTGTTTTTGGAGAGTGTGTTACTCTGGTGATCTTAAAAATCCCAAGTCTGGTATAATGAGTCCTCAAGCGCATTATAACTTACCAGTAATTACATTTCAACATATCTGCTTTCAGCAGTTAGTGTTTTATTCATAAACATTTAAACACTGAATTAGGCATAAAATAAGAATGTTGGCAACAACCCGGCTTAATTTCATTAACTATTAGGTAAACTTAGTATTTCTTCTTCAAATAAACCTTGGTTTTGAATGCTAAAGATGTAATGAACTTCATGGTTCATAGCATCTGACATTGCTTAATTAATGGGTGCATTTATAGTACATAGGCCTTGGTAATTGATTTATATGCATGATTTGCACATACAGCTGTTAGTTCCTGTAGGAAAGTCATAATTCAAATGTGTGCATATTTTGCAGATATGGGAAAAAGAAAAAAATTTGAACTTGACAAGTTCCCCCAAAACATGATAGCAAATTAATAGCTCAGAAACAAACCTACAGGATGAAGCATTAAAGTTATAGTCTTGAATTTTAACAGCATGCACATTTCAAAAAATATTGAGAAAATGCTTTTGTTTCTTTTAAAATATTTAGCTCAGGAGAAATAGGAATCAGTTTGCATACTCTTCTATTCAAATTCTATATGTTAGAAGGAAAATGTGGTTATTTTATTGACCAACTTGACTTCATTAAAATGCATCAAAAAACTTGAGACATTCACCTGTGTAATAGCTGGCCCGATTACTGATAAGTAGGTGAAATGACTACACTATATGCACTTAATGTGTTGTTTATTCTCTAGATATGAAATGCCAACATTAACCACAACATTTGGAGTTTGAGTAATATTTCCTCTAAAAGTAATGATAGATTGTCATTTACACTCCCTTAGCTAGTTCTCTAAATTAACAATACTACTAATGTACAAGCAAGCTGGCCTTAAGTGAGGGCATAGTTTCAGATATTGAATTTGGAGAAACTAATAGATCTATTGAGCGGAAGCGGCTACGTCCTTACATAAAGAATAATGTGTGAGATATTGTGAGTGCTGTATCTATATTTCCTCCATGGCACCCAGGGGCCTATCCTATCAAGAAGAAACTATGATTTCTCTCTATTCGGGGTCTTGGGGGAAGTCTTCTCTAACTGTAAAACAAACATTTTATGGGTAGGCATGGGAATTCCATTTTTTCTTCATGGAAATTCCATTCTTCTACATTATCCAACAGCTTACTCCTGAAAACTCAAGTTATAAATTGAAGGGTCAGAACTGAAGAATAATTGAGCTCTAAGGGCAGAGGTCTCCTGCAGCAGTTAATAAGGTTGAAGCAGAGAAACAATGGTTTCCGGATTCCCAAGGGAGAGGCAGCAACCTGTGGATTCAGTCATGTTCAGTGTTATTGCCCCACACGGCACCCCACACCATCCACTTACTGTGCCATTTGCCAGAGTCATGTAGCACCTTTCTCCATATCATTGATGACGACTTTGTTAGCTGCTGGACATATTTAAGTGAGGCTTTCAGGAAACACTTGCAAACATTACCAGTTCTTTTTTAAAAAAAGAAGGTTTTCAAAGTGCTTTATTATACATTAAAACCTTCACAGTCCAGGCAACTTGATGGTTTTCACCATGCTGGTCCCATTTCCTAGTGCTCCAAGGCAGTGCTTAGTTTTTTACTTTTTAGCCCCATACTCTACATCTGCTATTCTAATGCCTTCATTCATCAGAAAACCGGCAGTTGTAAATTCTTCCAAAACCCTTCCCACACATGTGCACGTGCACGCACACACACACACACACATGTATATGTAAGTAAAGTATTGTAGTTTCTCTAGCACCCATCTGTCTTGGATGAAGAAGAAAGGCTGTGGACAGTAAATGGATTTGATTTTCCCATTTGTTGATGCTCTTTTAAATCTTTCCGTGGTTACTCTTTGAAGTAAAAGTATAATAAGTGTACCATTTCCTTGGTGGAAAATTAGTTGGTTTACTCTAGCAAGGGTCTCCATTTGAAGGAAGGTATTCTAGTCTGAGGGTTGTAACAATTTATAGCCAATGTAAGAATCAACTTTCACCAGCAAGTTGAAATGATGAAAGGTAGAAGCTAGACTGAGTTACTGTGGTTACTTATGGTAAGGCAGTCTTCAAGATGTTGGATAATCCCTACCCACACACTCTATCCTCTAATTTTTTTCATGTACAAACTCCTACATTATTAGGGCTAAAGATGATAAAACAATCTATAATAATAAAAGGGTAATATGCTAATTAGACTGGGAGACCTTCTGGGAGACCTTCCAGACGTCCTTCCATGCAAAGCCATGGTGGCAGGACTGAGGCAGAGGCAGTTAGGGGTGTTCAGACCAGGAGGGGAGGGCAGTTGGGGGTGATCAGGCCAGCAGGGGGGCAGTTAGGGACAAGCAGGCTGGAAGGGGGGTCAGTT
>PVJC01016559.1:0-17848 GCA_004026665.1 Murina feae | reverse complement strand
GAGATCAATCGCTCGCTATGACATGCACTGATCACCAGGAGGTGGCACAGAATGAAGGAAAGCCCCAACCAGCAGCTGGCAGCTGGGGAATGGAGACCCCAGCTGACAGCCAGAAGGCTCATATCAGCCCAGATTGTTGGCCAAGCCTAAGGTTGGGCCCTACTCATGCATGAATTTCATACACCAGGACTCAAGTAAGAAATAAAACACATCCATGCTTTGTTGGAAGGAAACCCTAAGTTTGCAACTCATTACATTTACATACTGAAATTTTGCTTTTGGTTCAAGATTTTTTGTTTTAGAATTAATTCCAAAATCTTTTCTCTCACTATCATTAATAATTTATATTATGCAGCTAATCAAGAGACCAGAAAGGTAATCTGGGTAAGATATTAAGAGCCTGTAATAGAACAATACAAATAATTAATATTAGGTCAATGTCCCAGGTTCTAGAGAATGACAATAGTTTGTGTAATTTTGCAAATACAAGATTAATCCTTATACATAAGCTAGGTCATTATTTGGTACCCTGGGAAATTATGGATAACAATAACAGCTACTTGTCATATGTATATCATGTCCCCCTTTCAGAACTACTTCTCCTAACATTAACTAATTTGAGCCTCAAAATAATTTTATGACACATATAGTAAAATATTAGCATTATCATTTTCAATACTGATAGAATTGGGGTTGAAAGAGGTAAAGTAGATAGAGCTACTACATTCATACAAATTCTTTAAATTCCAAATTATATCACCTTTCTCTTATGCCCAACTGCTATCCATTATCATCCTTAGGTCTTAAATCTTATTTTTTTTAAGTTTTTTATTATATTTATAAATTTTAACCTTTAATTATTTAAATACAAAAATAAAATACAAATCTCTTTTGTAATAAAGTAATATGAGAATAAAACTGGAGATTTTGCCAGCTCCCATGATTATAAAGACTTACATGAGAGAAGATAAACTCTATAATAGAGTGGACTACTGATTTTTCACAAAGAAAGAAAATTGTAAAAGATATTCTATTTAGTCATACTCCCTTTATTTCACATTCTTCCCTCCTTTCCTTCCTTCATTCCTTAATTCCTTCCTCCATCCTCCTTCCTTCCCTCTCCCACTCTCTCCCTTCCTTCTGCACCCAAAGGGGCAGCTAAAATGGTAACACTTTGAGATATCACTGATGAAAGATTACTCAAAATTCTGAGAGAACATGGCAGAAAAAGAAGTTCTGTGAATCAAAAAAGTTATATTATATTTAGACAAATGTTACATCTCTCTGATATCACTATTTACTTTTAAACTGAGAAATTAAAGAACAGATTAAATAATATCCAAGAATCTATAATTGCAATATTTTAATAAATTGAGTTTCTCTGACCAAGTTGAGCTTTAAGAAAAGCTAAATATTGTGCCTGGGTCTTAATCCAGTCTAATAGAAGAGTAATATGCAAATTGACCCTCACTCCATTACACCTAAGGCACGCCCACCAACAAAGTCACACCCACCAGCCAATCAGAGTGACTATATGCAAATTAACCCATCCAAGATGGGGGCCGGCAGCCATGGAGCTGTAACAAGCAGGAGGCTTGCCCCAGTGATGCAGGAAGCTAAGGTTCCTGTCTGCCTAGGATGGCTGTGATCTCCGCTCAAGGCAACAAAGTTTCAATTACAGAAGATAAATAAACCCCAGAGACCTGCTTCCAGCCAGCCTTGCTGGGAGCTTGGGTCACGGGGGGCAGTGGCCAGTCTGCAAACAGACAACAGCCCTTCACTCAGGCTGGCCAGGTACCCCAGCAGGGACTCCCTCCCTGAAGGGGATGTGGACAGCCTGCAAACAGCCATCAGTCCCTCACCCAGGCTGTCCAGGTACCCCAGCAGGGACCCCCTCCCTGAAGGGGCTGTGGCCAGCCTGAAAACGGCTCTCAGCCCCTCACCCAGGATGGCCAGGGACCCCAGGGAGGGACACCCACCTTGAAGGGACTGTGGCCATCTTGCAAACAGCCATCAGCCACTCACCAAGGCTGGCCAGGCACCCCAGTGGGACCCCCTCCCTGATCCGGGACACCCTTCAGGATAAATCTATTCCTCTCTGTAAAAAAATCAATAAAATATATTTAAAAAAGTAGAGAAGTTACAATCAACACCACAGAAATACAAATTATTAAAGAATACTATGAGCAATTATATGCAAACAAATTTGACAATCTTGAATAAATAAATAAATTTCTAAAAGTACATAACCTTCTAAGATTGAAACAAGAAGGAATGCAATATCTAAACAGACTGATTACTAGAAACAAAACTGAGATAGTAATAAAACAAAAACTCCCAACAAATAATAATTCATGATCAGAAAACTTTGTAGGTGAATTCTGCCAAAAATTCAATGAATTTGTACATATACTTCTTAAAATATTTCAAAAAATTGAAGAGGAAGAAATATTTCCAAACTTATTTTATGAAGCCAACATTACCCTCATACCCAAAACAGAAAAAGAAATTTTAAAAAAAGAAAATTACAGGCAATATTCTTGATAACCATAAATGCAAAAATTTTCAACAAAATATTATCAACTGAATTTAACAATGCATTAACAAGACTATACATCATGAACAAGTAAGCTTCATCCCAGGAATGCAGGGATGGTTCAATACCTACAATCAATTAATGTGATACATCACATTAACAAAATAAAAGATAAAAACTATATTACCATCTCTAAATATGTAGAAGTATTTGACAAAATTCAGCTTCCTTTTATGATAAAGACTTTCAACAAAGTGAGTATAAAAGAAACATATCTCAGTATAGTAAAGTCTATTCATGAAAACCCCATCTATACTTATAAAAGAGAAACATGCAAATTTGTGTCACTTCACTATGTCCACCAGCCAATCAGATGAGTTGGCAAATTAACCCAACAAATATGGCAGTTAATTTGCATATGCAGCCATGGAGTGGTGGAGCAGGTGAAGCAAAGACTGAAGGCTCCTGAGAAGTGAAGGCAAGACTGAAGAGGTTTGGCTTCTCCACTGTGGCCGGAGTGAAGGCCTGGGTCCCAGGTGCACAAATTTCATGCATCGAGCCTCTTGTAATACAATAATTAATAAATAATAATACAAGAATAAACTCTGTGCTTCATGTACCCATAACTCTAAACCCACTTTTGCCCAACCCTGTAAAAGGAACTCATTCAATTTAACATAAAAAACAATCTAATTTAAAAAGAGCAGAGGACCTAAATAGACATCCTATGTAATAAAAAGCTAATATACAAATAGGCTGAACAGCGGAACAACCAAGCAACTGGTCGCTATGACATGTGCTAACCACCAGCGTGTGTGTGCAGAACATGGTGGGCATTGGCCGCAGTGGGATGGTGGAGCAGGTGAGCAGGGGCACCAAACAAAGGCGGTGCCGGTCACTGTCATCAGAGCAAGCCTCTGGTGGTTACTGAAAATTCTCTGCTCCCAGGTGTCGTGGTCCTGCCTGGCACTTGCACCTGCTGCCAGTGCCAGCTCTGCCTGCACCTGCAGCTAGCCCTGGAGCCACCACTTATACCTGCTGCTGCAGTCTGACACCAGTCCCTATCACTCAGTGCCATCAGCACGTGCAGCAGTGGGTGCCAGCTCTGATCACCCCTGAGGGCTTCTCCACCTCTCCTGCTCCTGAGGGGCTATTGGGTCAGCAGCCACAACTTACACCCACTGACAGTGCTGGCCCTGCTCACGCCCACTGCTGGTGACAACCCCAGTCACTCCATGTTGTCAGTGGGTGCAAGCGGGTCCAGAGCCATCAGTGTGTGGGTGACAGGAGTGGGGCTGCTGGAAAACAGGAGATGGTTGGGCTGGGTGCAGAGGATGGGCCAAGACATGTCCCTGTGCCTACTGCAGCCTTGTGGCCCACAGTTCCTTTCAAGGTGCACAGATTCATGCACTGTGCCATAGCTTCTTCACAAATGGCCAACAGACATGTGAAAACATGCTCAACTTCACTAATCTTCAGGGAAATGCAACTTAAAACCATGAAGAAATGTCACTTCACACTTTTCATCAAATAATCCACAAATCACAAGTGATGAAGTGTATGTGGAGAAAAGGGAACCGTCAAGCACTATTGGTGTGATTGCCCACTGGTACAGCCACCATGGAAAACAGAATGGCAAGTCCACTACAAATTAAACATAGAGCTGCAAGGCCTGTCTGGTATGGCTCAGTAGCTTGGGGATTGTCCTATACACCAAAAGATTGCTGGTTTGATTCCCAGTCAGGTCATATGCTTGGGTTGTGGTCTTGATCCCTAGTAGGGGATGTGCAAGGAGGCAATCAATCAATGTTGTACTCTCACACCTATGATTCTCTCTCTCTTTTTCTCATCCTCTCTTTCTAAAAATCAATTAATTTTTTTAAAAAAATAGAGCTACCACAAGACCCAGCAATTTCATTTCTGGGTATTTATAGAAAATATTTATTTGAAAAGACACATGCACCCCTATGGTCATTCATTTGCAGCATTACTAGCAATAGCTAAGATAGGGAAGAAACCTGGCTGTCAAACAATTGATGTGAATAAGGAATATGTGAGTGATAGATATATCAGTATAGATAGATATAGAAATAGAAATTAGATGATATAGATATAGATATAGATATAGATATAGATATAGATATAGATATAGATATAGATATGAACCTACAGTGCTCTGAAATAACAGCCAGAGAAAGACAAATGATCTTGCTTATATGTGGAATTTAAAAAAAAAGAAACAAACAAAACAAATGAGAAATAGATCCATAGATACAGAGAACAAGCTGATAGTTGCCAAAGCAGAATAGGAATACAAAATATTCTGAAAAAATAAATGAATAAATAAATAAATAAATAAATAAATAAATAAATAAATAAATAAATATCAGGGAAGAAGAGCTAACATTTCTTGAGCCCCTGCTATATCATTTGGCTTAAAAGTAGATACAGTGATACAATTCAGCTCATTATATAGATGCATTATAGCTTGACTACGTGGATTGGGTCTCTGTTACTGGTTATGTAGATGAATTCTTTCATGACTAGTTAGTACTAATTACTCCATATGTATATTTACCTTTCTCCCATCACACTTGCCTTCCTCTAATCATACTGTTCTCTTCATTTTCCCAGCCCACATATTCACTACCTCTCTTCCTATCTCTATCCCCTCATTTCTTTCTGCTCTTTCTTCCTTCAATACATATGTATGAAGAATGTATTCATTTGTGCTGCGGATACATAAGTAAACAAAACAAAATATCTAATCTAATAAAAGAGTAATATGCAAACTGACCCTCACTCCTAAGCCACACCCACCAGCCAAACAGAGTGACTGGATGCAAATTAACCCAGCCAAGATGGTGGCCAGCAACCACGGAGCTAGAGCAAACAGGAGGCGTCCATTGCACCAACGTTGGATGACACTGCCTGCCTAGGCAGGCTGTGGCCTCTGGTCAAGGCAACAAAGTTTTAATTATTGAAAATAAATAAACCCCAGAAACCTGATTCCAGCCAGCCTCGCAGGGACATTGGGTCAATGGGAGCTGTGGCCGGGGCAGGGGCGGGGACACCCACCTTGAAGGGGATGTGGCCAGCCTGCAAATAGCCATCAGCCCCTCACCCAGGATGGCCAGGCACCCCAGCGGGAACCCCACCCTGATCTGGGACACCCTTCAGGGCAAACCAGCCAGCCTCCACCCATGAACCAGGCCTCTATCCTATATAATCCTATATAATAAATGGGTAATATGCAAATCGACCCTAACAGCAGAACCACTGGGAATGACTGGTCACTATGACACACACTGACCACCAGGCGGCAGATGCTCAATGCTGGAGCTGCCCCTGGTGGTCAGGGCACTCCCACAGGGGGAGCTCTGCTCAGCCACAAGCCAGAAGACTGCCAGTACAGCAGTGGTTGTGGGAGCCTCTGCTGCCTCCTCAGCAGTGCTAAGGATGTATGACTGCAGCTTAGGTCTGCTCCCCGCTGGCAAGTGGACATCCCCTGAAGGTTCCCAGGTTTCCAGAGGATGTCTGACTGCCATCTTAGGCCTGATCGACCTGGATGCCAGCCTAAGCCAACAGGTAGACATCCTTTGAGGGGTCCCAGACTGTGAGAGGGCATAGGCCAGGCAGCGGGACGCCCCCTCCCCCCGAGGTAAGGACTATATGAAAAGTCAGGGGAAAGGATTGCTCTGATAAGACCACTGTAGATTTTCCACAGAAGCTGTATGACCCTGAGTGGGCTGTGGGAGGTAGCAGTTGGCTGTGCCTCATGGGACATTTAATACAATGAATCTTTATGTCAACATCTAGACAAGATTCAAGAAATAAAAATCAGGAAAAAGTGTGAACATTTTCCAAAATAATCAGGGAAAGATATGTTTTTAGTCAGAGGTAGGATACATTTCTCTCTTGGTAGTTGTTTAATTAAATGATTATGCAAACATTTAAGTGGTACCATAAAAAGTAAGTCAAATTATGAAAATTATTCTAATTTAATATCACATGAAAAATGAGGCTATAAAATTGAATCAGTGTGGTGTGAGTAAATATAAAAGATCTAAAAAAGCATACGAGCCAAATTAAGGGTTTAAACTACAGTGATGGTAAGACAATGCGAAAAAGTTTAAGTTTGTTGAGTGTGCAATTAACAGAAAGTTAAATGTCTTTTTGTTCACTTAAATTTTACTTCTGTGCTAACATTTTTCCATAACTTACAAAAAAAGTTATACTATTATATGAAACCAGAAGTATTTTCTTATTACAAATTTGGCATCTGAAATCAGATACAGCTTATTTCTATCTAGATGCTATCTAACATTATTAGATTTGTTATCATGGCCAAGTCATTTTATCTTTCTAAGCTTTACTTTAAAAGCTCCTGTAAACATAGTTGTTATAAAGATTAAATATGTTAGAACATAGTAAACACAGTGCCTATAAGTTAGTAGATCCTCAAAAAATATGTAGTTCTTATTATATGAGTGTCTAAATTGGATACTTCAGAAGGAATATCGTGTTGGTGGCCAGTATCCTATCTAATAAAAGAGTAATATGCAAATTAGGCATCACTCCATGACAAAGATGGCCGCCCCCACAGCCACAAGATGGTGGCGCCCAGTCTGGCTCAGCCCCACCACTGAAGGGGTCAGGCCTGTTAGCCAGGCAGGTGGCAAGGGAGGTGGGGGGCTCAAGGGGCAGCACAGGCAAACAGAGGGGGATGGGGGTCCCCTGCCCAAGCCAGAGGCCTCAGACATAGGCAAGAGTGAAGTCGGTGATCAGAGGGGGCAAGGGAAGAACCGGTGATGGGAGAGGTATGAGAGTGCCCTACCCAGGCATAAGGCCTGGGCTAGAGGCCTCAGGCCGGGGAAGGGGCAAGGCCGGAGGTCGCAGGGGCCTGGGGGTCTCCTGCCCAGGGGTGGAGCCTGCGATCACAGGTGTCTGAGCACCAGTGGAGCTGGCAAAGTAGGGGTCTGGAGGTCCCCTGGCCAGGCCTGTAGCCTTGGCCAGAGGCTCAAGGGTGGAGCCAGCAGTGGAAGGGGCTTGGGGGTCCCCTGCCCAGGCCTGCAGCCTTGGCCAGAGGCTGCCAGTGGGGCAAGGGCAGAGCAGGCAATGGTAGGGGGCAGGATCAGAGCCAGTGACCACAGAGGCTTGGGCTCTGTGAAGTCAGCAATCGGAGGTGCTTGGGGCTCCCTTGTTCAGGCCTGCATCCTCAGCCAGAGGTTACAGGCCTGGGCAGCGGTGGAGCTGGGATTGGAGGGGCAGGGGTGGAGCTGGTGATCAAAGTGAAAAAAAAGGAAAGAAAGAAATGTCATATCCTATGAAAGACACATCTTGAAAATGCCTAAAGAAAGTTGTCATTATTTCATGGTGAAGGGACTGGAGTCCTTGGTGGCTGTGGTGACTGGCAGTGGCTGCAGCAGTGGGGTGATGAGGCTGGTGGCTTCCCCTAATTAGCCTGGTCACCTCCCACAAAGGGAGGCCAGACTGTGGCTTAGGCCCACTCCCCAAGGGGAGCAGGGAGCGAGCCTAAGCTGTCAGTAGGACATTCCCTGAGGGCTCCCAATATGTGAGAGGGGGCAGGCTTGGCTGAGGACTCCCCCCACTCCGTGAACCAGGCCCCTAGTTCTTCTAATATAAAAGCCTCAGACACATGTATTCCAAAAGTTCTTTCTACATCCAGTTTATATAGGTAGATTTCTGGGCTGTACTAGGAAAAATATATTGTTACAACAAGTGCACATTTTGTAACACATTTTAAATTAAAAATCAGACAATAAAAACAAATATTCTCAGACTTTATCAGCCCGAGACTATGAATAAGATATCCCTAACACTGTTAGCTAAATATTACTGGTATTATGCATCCATTTGATAAAGACATCCAGAACCCTTGGAAAGTTTCAATGATTGTGCCTGGACGTCCTTGGGATGACCTCATTTATGGTTAGAACCCAGTGTGCACCTTGTGGGTACTTTCCCTCTCTCTCTTACTTGATGCCTATGGGACCGGGTCTCTAATGCCTAAGTAGCTTTTCTTCTCAATGTTCTTCCGTAGTTCACCAGGAACATGGAATCTACTCAGGCAGATTCCCTAGGCTTCCCCAGGGTGCAAAGCTGGGCAGATGAAAGGTGACTGACCCAATCTCAATAGGGCTCGCACCTTGTCTCTGGGTCCTGGTATGTGTGAAACAGGTGCCCCATGCTCTCACCCGTTTAGGACCTTCGCTCTCCCTTTCCTTTCTTCTCTCTACTCCATGCCACACACAAAAGAAAACAATAAAAGCAAACTGGGACACTTTCTCTTCCCCAAGCCTCCTTTCCTCACAGGCTTTTCAGATTCCAGGACACATTCTTAGATGTGACCACCAGGCCCCTTGGCTTCCTTTCTAAAGTGACTGTAGAATAACAGCTTCTCTGTCAAAGCTCTGCACAAGTTTCTTCCACCCTCAGTCAAGTTCCAATCTGAGGGGACAGTCCAGCTGCAAGGTGACAAAGCGTATTTGTTTAGAATTTTCTTCTCCCTAATCTGGCTATACAGAGTGGGAAGTACTTGTTTGCTCATGGAACCCAAATGTCTCGTTTTCTAGTCCTAGAAAGTATTGTGTTATCATTTAGGAGTAGAATGAGTTGATGCTGAGTCTGTGATTAAAAACAAGTTTCATGTAAACAGGTTTCTGGGGGAAGACTCCCATGGCTATGTAAAGGAATTACAGTTAATTCTAAACATGATGGACTTTAAAACTATTATGAGACAGTAATTTTAGCAGTTCTACAGATGATTAAAAAGCCATTTTCTAAAATATTCTCACTGGAGTTTTTTTTTAGTTTTTTTTTAAAGAAAATATTTAATTGCTTCAATCAAGCATAACTACTTTCTGCTTATGGTATAATTTGTATACTCTGATCACAGGGTGTGTGACTATTTGTCATAATTTTATAAGTGTATATTCCCCACTGTAGTAATTGGCTATCATTAATTGTGAATAATTCCCTACTCATTAAAATACTGCAGAAAGATGAAAAAACAAGGCCCAGCAAACAAAAATAGGATGGGAAGCCTAATTTGTGTCCTCTCCACAAATGTGAATTAAGTTTCTCAGGACTTTATAAACTATATCCATTTGAAACACATTTAAAAACATGATAGAAACAAGTGACAAAACCCAGCTTTTCAAACAAAACAAAACAAAACAAAAAAGTATGCCTGGTGCTTTCTGGGCTTCAGGTAGCAATTACTTTATGCAATTCCAACAAGCTTTACTTTGAAACATTTAAACCTGCTGCAACTCTTCTCCTCAATGTATAGGTTAAACCGTACTGACAGGAAACAGGAAACAACATAAGGATTGTCCCAATGGGACCATTACAGAATATGGTAATACCATTACCTAGTTAGGTAACATCAAATCCTTACAATATGCAAATGACTCAGACCATACTACATCTAGAAGTAACGTTTATCTAAATTGCTTAGTAAGCTCCTCAATGTGAATAAGTTATATAATAAGAATGCTAATTAGAATGAAAACAATTCAGGTTTACTTGGAATAGAGCATGATTCGGGACAATGAGAACAGAGTACTGAGCTAATCACTAGCATCTGCAAGCAGCCGGCTGTCATTCTTCATTGTCTTGGTATAATAAAACCATCTTATATATTTAAACCTTATATGGACTTGCCTACTCCCCTATCCATCCTCTCCATTCCTTTTCGCTGAGGTCTTCTGTCTGTTCTTCCCACTCTCACCGCTGCTCTCTGTGTTTCTATTGTGAAACACAGGCTTGTTCTGCAAACTCTCCCACCCATCCTTCAAACCATTCCCGAATTCCACCAGCTTTCTCCATAAAATCTTAAATAAATCAATCCAGAAGAGTTCACAAATGCTCTGTAGCCTTCCTGATGAAGTGACAGGGAGAGTGATGGCAGTTCTCTGGCTGGTGACAGACATGCCCACTCAAATGGCTGCCTTTTCAGGCTGCAGACTAATAAATGCATTACCTCTACATGCACCTTTGCAAATATTCTGCTTACTCATATATTTTATGTATTTGTTGATGTTCTTTAATTTATATGTTTGTTAACACTTTCTTATTTTATCAAATCAAATCAATACTCTTATCTGCAAGGAACTTCTATCAAAATTAATGTTAAATATTACTAGGTTTATACATAACTAGGGGCCCAGTGCACAAAAATTTGTGCACTCTGGGGGGGGTCCCTCAGCCTGGCCTGTGCCCTTTCACAGACTGGGACTCCTCAGAGGATGTCCACCTGCTGGCATACCTGGCCAGCCTGGGTGAGGGGCTAATGGCTGTTTGCAGGCTGACCAAGACCCCCAGTTGGGACCCTCACCCAATGGGGGTGTGGCCAGCCTGGGTGAAGGGCTGAGGGCCATTTTCAGGCTGTCCACAGTCCCTTAATGGTTCAGGTCCCCACTGGGGTGCCTGGCCAGCCTGGGTGAGGGGCTAAAGGCCGTTCTCAGTGTCTTAGGTGTCTTAGGTACCTGGGTGAGAGGCTGCCCACAGCTCCCATTGACCCAACGTCCCAGCGAGGCTGGCTGGAATCAGGTTTCTGGGGTTTATTTATCTTCTACTAGGGGCCCGGTGCACACAAATTTGTGCATTCGGGAGGGTCCCTCAGCCTGGCCTGTGCCCTTTCCTAGTCTGGGACCCCTTGGGGATGTCCACCTGCTGGCACGCCTGGCCAGCCTAGGTGAGGGGCTGAGGGCTGTTGTCAGGCTGCCCACAGTCCGTTCAGGGTTTGGGTCCCTTCTGGGGTGCCTGGCCAGCCTAAGTGAGGGGCTGAGGGACATTTGCAGGCTGCCTACAGCTCCCATTGACCCAACGTCCCAGCAAGGCTGGCTGGAATCAGGTTTCTGGGGTTCATTTATCTTCTATAATTGAAAGTTTATTACTTTGAGTGGAGGCCTAGGCAGCCATGAAACCTTCTGTTTGCTTCTGCTCTGTGGCTTCTATAATTGAAACATTGTTTCCTTTGAGCAGAGGCCCAGCTGGCCTAGGCAGGCAGTTTACTCCTGGTGCAAGGGAAGCCTCCTGTTTATTCTATCTCCGTGGCTGCTGGCCAAAATCTTGGCTGGGTTAATTTGCATTCAGCTGCTCTGATTGGCTGGTGGGTGTGGCTTGGCTGGTGAGCGTGGCTTAGGTGTCTTGGAGTGATGGTCAATTTGCATATTACTATTTTATTAGAGTAGATAATTGAAACTTTGTTGCCTTGAGTGGGGGCCTAGTCAGGCAACGAAGCTTCCTGTTTGCTTCAGCTCCGTGACTTCTATAATTGAAACATTGTTGCCTTGAGAAGGGGCCTGGCTGGCCTAGGCAGGCATTTCAACTCCATAGTTGGTGCAACAGAAGCCTCCTGTTGGTTCTAGCTCTGTGGCTGCTGGTCACCATCTTGGCTGGGTTAATTTGCATACGGCTGCTCTGATTGGATGGTGGGTGTGGCTTGGCTGGTGGGTGTGGCTTAGGTGTCTCGGAGTGATGGTTAATTTGTATATTACTCTTTTATATTAGATTTTTATAGCATCTTGAGAAAATAGGCTTATATCATAGTTATTGATATTGTTCCCAACATTGTCAATTCCTGGTGTCCTGGACTTGGATCAAAGAATAGCAATGAAAGACCCTGTAATTCTGCCAATTGGTCTTATATCTTAACATAAGTAAGACATCAGAGCTTCCTCCATGCTTACACTTCCTTTGTACATGTGCACGTGTGCCTGCATAGTCTTGTTTCCACCTGAAATAATAGCATGTGGAAGTAGTGTCCCCCAAAGCAACCTCCAAGTGCCCGCACTTTATAGACATTCACATTTCCTGACTCTCTCCCTTTATTTGTCCTCTGCATTTCACCCTAGTCTTGTGCATTTACCGGGTTTTTGGCCTCATGTTCTGGCTCCTGTTATTGTTTCCACACTTTTCCTTTGCAATTGACAAACAGATATGCATTCTCTCTGGATTTAATTCTTATTTGTCCCTGAACATAGATGACCCTTGTGTTCTGGTTCAATTTCGCTCTGGCTATTGTTGACTATCCCATGGCTTCATTTATTCTCAGCTATCAGAGTCCCGCATTGGAACTAGTCCTGAATTGGGATCCTAAGGACGTAGAGAGGTAGTGATTAAACATTATCAATTAGCTAGATGTTGGGAAGGCAAATACGAATAAAACACAATTCTGTTCCTGTGGAGTGCACTGTCGAGTTGAAAAGATACACTTACAAGCATTATTTATTAAGTAACGTGGTAATGTTACCACCAAAGGATGTACTCATTGCTTTGGGCTGCTCAGGAAAAACTAGCAGTGTCTCAGTAAAGGATATTTAGAAAACATTTAATTAAACAAAAGGGGAGAGGTTGTCCAAATGAAAGAGTTATCTCAATTACATAAATACTCAAACTAAAAATTTCTGTTATAGTATATTTATCATATGTTGTTGAGCATCTTTCTCATCAAGTTACTGACAAAAGTGTATTTATTTTGATGCAACTAGAAGAGTGTTTTGTTTTTGAGAAAACAAATCATTATAACAGATAGTTTAAAGGAAGAGATTTGGTAACACATTTATGGATGAGCACAGTAGATCTTACTCTTTGGATGGAAAACCAGGCTGAAATACTTCCCATCCTGAAACAAACCAAAGCAATACAAAATACTGCTATTCCCTTGGCCTGTATTTATTTCAGCCTATGCCATTTCTCTGTTCTTTACCTGATCTAAACTTCTCAGACATTGTCAGAGGAGGAGAATCTCTTTCTATGAAAAGAATAGTCTACACTTAAGGTCCTTAATTTTTTGTTCCCCATATGATGTCAACACAGCAAAGTTTCTTCTGCTGTCTATTCCATGTAAATTGATCTCCTTATATTCTCAAATGAAGCAGGCACTTTTAGCTGTTATCTTGTTAGTTTGGTGATTTTCATCTACTGCTACTGATTAAGACCTCTTTGGAACTGTTCTCTTGATTTCATATTTTTATTCTCTTAATTCTCCCATAACTTCTTTCCTTATTCCTTTGTAAGTCTCCTTTTTGCTCACCATTTTAAACACTGTATTCCTTTTTTCCTTAAGCCTATTTCTTTTCCCATTTTTTTCCTGGACAAATTCATGACTTTAGCTATTACTTACAGGTAGACAAAACTTGATTTATACCCTTGACAAAAAAAAATCTCCTGAGATGAGAATCTTTATATCCATGTGCCTGCCTGACATAACTACTCAAAGAATTCCAAAGCATTTTAAAACTAATAAGTTTAAAATGAAATACCTCAACTCCCTCAAAATATGTTCTTAGTCTTGTGATCTCTATCTTGGTGGTTCTAACAGGGTCACCGAGGTAAAAAGTTTGGAGTCATTCTTGACACCTACATATTCTAATGCTTAGTATTCAATATTAGTAATCAATTATTACTTTTAAAATAATTTATAATTCTTTCATTTTTTTTCTATACCTATTACCGCTATCCAACTAGACTTTTAAGACCTTTCTTAGGCTATTATGGTAGACTTTTATTATTTCCTTGTCTTTATTCTTAGTCCATGTTAATCTATATATCATGATCCTTGAACTATACCAATACCTGAGCTAAAGTCACATCTGTCTGACTCATGTCATTAACTTTCCAGCACCAATAGTATACAATTCAAGTTTCTCAGACTAGCGTTAAAAGCCCTCTTCTGTCTGACTGTATCTACCATTGTCCTCAACAACTTTTATACCTACTTTAAATATTTCTTAGCTTCACTAACCTATTTATTAATATGTGAAAACTTTCTACAGCTTCTTATTTCTACCTTGAAAGTATTCTATTCCTTCACTCTTTTTCATTCAGCTTGTTCTTATTCATGCTTTTAAGATGCAACTCTGGGGACAATTCCACCATAAACTCTCTCTTCCTTCTCTGGGCTCCTGTAGGTCTCCCTTCATGTGCTTTCAAAGCAGCCCTTCAGGTGCTTTCTACATTCTGCATTGCAGGTATTTTATGTGTGAGCAACTAAGAGTAAGGCCATGTTCAATGATATATTTGGGAACTTAGGAAGCAAGATTTTTTTCCCCAGAAAACTTATGAAAAATACTCAGACTAAAATTATAGGTGACATTTTTTAAATGATGTGTTGATTATTACAGGTGTTTTCTTATGAAAGATCAAAGTAAAATTTTGATGGTATTAAAATTAAAACTTTCAGTTACAAAATAAGCCACAGTAAATACATAGTCAATAATATTTTAGTAACTTTGCAGGACGACAGATGGTTAGTAGATTTAGTGTAGTGATCACATAGTAAGGTATATAAAAGTTTTTTTGGATTTTGTTTTTGTTTTTAATGAAGAGTTGACAATTTTATTTTCACATTTCACAATACAAATAAAAATTTCTTTTGTTTTTGTCCCACTACTCCCTCAAAAACTATTCTCTCTTAGGAAGAGGGAGTGAGTCTTCCTTGTCTGCTATTAGAAAACACGGAGTCACAGCACCTTGATTTCCTGTGAAGTAGAACAAGTAAAGAAGCCTGATATAAAGAGGCTCCCTTTTCTCCTTATCTGTCTGGTCAAGTCATTCCAGGCCAAGTGGGCACCATCATGGGATGGGCAGGAGGTCTAATCATTTGGGAGCCAGGCATCATTGGCATGTGCCCACCCATAGGCAGCCTCATTCCAGGAGCAGGTCCCAATGGCATCATCCCAGAAGGAGGAGGACCCATCATTGGCATCATGGGCCCCCATATGGGGTGCTGGAATCATACGGGGGTGAGGTGGACCTGGAAGACTTGGGGGGAGGGGTGGGATCATCACCCATGCAGGAGGGGGAGCTGAAAATGGAGTAGGAGGTATCTTTTCTTGCTGAAATGCTGCAGTTTTTTTGTCAGTCAGGCTCTGAGCCTGTTCTTCCATCCATTTCTGATAGTAGTCTTCCACATTGACTTTGTATTTCCTACCACTGCAGTGTGCCTTTCTCACAGATGGAGAGTCATGGATGAGGTATGTATCACAGTAGTCACAACAAAACTTTGGCATGTTGTTGGCACTCTACAGTATTGTATACCAGAATCTAATATACTATTAAATGCTAATTATACGTTAACATTTTTAAAAAAATAAAATCAAAGAAAAAAATCTAAAGTAGTTCAAAAATACAAACTTTTGATAAAGCATTTTAGGCCATATAAATACAAATTTGCATTTTTTTTTTATTTTGTCTACATAGAGAGCTACATAAAATTGACACTTTACAACAAAATCCCCAACCAATATGTACCTCAACACCTCCAGTACTGAAGGACCCACTTCTCTAAAGGTAAACAAATCACAACTTCAAGCACTGCCACTACTTAATGGGTTTTCCTTGAAGAAATCAAAATTTATCTTCTTGAAAAGCCTGTACATTGTCCCCGTGCATTTATTTGCATCCAAACAGAGCCACTCTGATTCTCTTCTATTTGGCATTCTCTGAAAGGAGTCATCTGTTAGGTGCTTTAAGATCATGTATCCTCCAAAATTTCTTTTAACCTCTTTTTGGGTGATTCTATTTTAGGTTCCCTTCACCAAGCTAATCATCCTATAGAGTATGTTTCCACCAGTGTCTGTTTCCCTTTTAAAAATTTTACCTTTAGACCTGAGTAAAATGATTAAGGAGATTCTGATTGCACAGAAAAAACACATCCATCAATTCCCCCACTCTAGATGCTACAATTCTATCAATGTCTCAAAGGTGCATATGGTCTATATTAGTAGGTATATAATACTATTGGTATCCTAAATAAAACACTGAATGTGAAAACAGTCTCTTTTATCTCAGTGGGTGGTTATAAAAGCCAGTGATAATCATTCATGATGATTTTGCTGTGTTGGCCATCATTGAAACAGGTTTGTGCTACAGAGCATGCCAATTAATCCTCACACTGCTTTTTTCCCCTAACATCCAACTCCTCCACCCATTCTCATGTGTTTCATCCTATTTATGCTGCCAAATCAGGTCAAAGTCATTCAACCCATTAAAGATGGATGCTTATCTGGGAAAATAGTGAGAATAAGGCTGAGGCAAAGATGCCAATTATTAGAAAGAAACAGGGAATGCTAAGAAAGTGAGTGAAATAATATGATGTGAATGAATATGTGAAAAAGGGACCATCAAAGTTAATATCACTCTCCATCATACAATATTTTTACCAAACAATAGGTCATATGAATAGGACAATTGGAAAGGGGGTTATGTGCACACACTAACAAGTTAAATATAATATGGTGTATCCATAGTTTGGTATATTATGCAGCCAGGCAGTAAGATCAATTTTCTAATAATATTTAATATCTATAGGAATCAATTTCCAATGCAATATAAAGGGAAAATCATTAACTATTAGCAATTTTATAATCTGTAGTAAATATAATAAATATGTGATAATATTTATATTGTTTTTTAACTAAAGAAAAATAAAAATTAACCAGTCCAGCATCAATCTACTCTATAAAAGCGAAATATTAAAATTAACCGTTTCTCCAAGACAGGGTAAGCCACGCCCACCAGCCAATCAGAGGAGCTGTATGCAAATTAGCCCAGCCAACATGGAGGCCGCCACTCACGGACCTGAGTAAACAGCAGTTTCCATTGCGGCAGGAGCGAAAGTGAAGCTGCGCTCGCTCCACTTAAACTGGCTCTAGGGAAACACAGATTTGAAACATGTGAAACAATATAACAATCATAGAATCCTCCGGAGCTGAAGGAAAGAGCAGCCCGGGCCTAACCAGTAAAAGTAACAATTGTTTCATTATAGATGCTGCAAGGTGAGGCAGAGGAGGCTTCGTTAGTTAGAAGGCCGCCTTAAAGGAACAGTGTATCAATTATAGAAGATAAACCAACGCCAGGCCTTAAAAGAACAGCATCAATTATAGGAGATAACCCCGGAAACCTGCGTCCAGCCAGCCTTGCTGGGACATTGGGTCAATGGGAGCTGTGGGCAGCCTGAAAGCCCCTCACCCAGGCTGGTCAGGCCCGCCAGCAGGTGGGCATCCCTCGAGAGGTCCCAGACTGAGAGAGGGCACAGGCCAGGCTGAGGGGCCTCCCGAGTGCACAGAGCGGCTGCAGGGCAGGACAGCGCAGGACCCAGGACCTGTGAGTGGGAAGCAGGCGGCAGGGTTGGAGGGCACTGGGAAGCGGGTAAGAGGCGGCAGAGGGTCGGTGGCCTGCTTGGCAGCTGTCCAGGCCCTTTGCGGGGCATCAGGGAGCGGGAAAGAGGTGGCAGGGGGTCGGTGGCCTGCTTGGCAGCTGTCCAGGCCCTTGGAGGGG
>PVJC01016558.1:0-33618 GCA_004026665.1 Murina feae | reverse complement strand
CTCAAAACAGGGCATTTTCTTCAGGATCAGATACTATAAGATTGTGTCCCTTCTCTGTAATGATCTGGAAAGGCCAAATGAAGATAGGATGGGCCTGATGCATATACCCTCTGGGGTTAAATCAGTGGGATTTCCAGGAAACCTATCTAATATGGTGACTTGATCGTGCTGAGGGTTCCCAGCTGTACTGCTTATTAGCTGTGTAATCGTAGGCAGCAGAGTCATATTGAAAAACAAACTAAAAATAAAAGAAAACCTCAAATATACTCTGCACAGAATTTTATAGGTCACAAAAACTTCATGGGAGATGCAGAGAGGAAACTATGACTCTGCTGCCAATTTTAGATTTTCAATCCTTTCAGTTTTTTCCTTAGACCTAGAGCTCTTCCTGGCCTCATTTTTACCTGGTGGGGAGCCCTAGCTCCAGGACAGAAGAGCGCACAGTGGCTCAGAACAAAGAGCCCAGTTCCTCCACTGGACAAGGCCAGATGGTAGTGAGGGCCTTGTCTCTGTACAGCTAACTTGTCAGAGAACACTTGGGTTCTTTTTTGCTGTTGCTATGATTCTGTGACTTAGACTGCCACGTATTAGTCTTTCGCGCTGTGGATTTCAGTCTCCTTATAGATAGTCCACAGACATTCCAGACTTATAATGTCCAAAATTTATTAATTCACTGTATATTTAAATCAGCTTCTTCACACCATATTCTCTTTCTCAATAGCATCCCCATCACTTCTCATTCTAGAAACCCTAATCATGTAAACTTCTTCCCTCCTTTATCTTCCGCACTATCAGCTACTACGTTTTAATTTTAGAAATGAGATCGTGACAAATCAATTAAGTTTTTTTAGTTAGGCCTTTACTATGGCAAAAAAGTCATTCTCTCAAGATGCTAAACCTTAAAGTAGATTCTGGGGAGAGAAAAAAAAGAAAAGAAAAGGCAGATTCTGCCCAGGTGGAGGCAGAACTGGCTTCCTGTCATGCCCTTTGACTCTCTCTTGACTTCACATTCAACTCTGCACCATGACTTTCCTCTTTCTGTACCCTTTCAGCTTTAGCTCCAGTTAACAACTCCTTTATTACCTCAGTATTGCACACTTCACATTCCAGAAGGGAACTCTGGTTCAGCTAAAAAGATAAACCTCTGTTTGGCAAAGCATTTAATGCTAGATACTGGCCAGACAGTAGATTTCTGGCTGTCTCTCAGTCAAGAACATGCTTCTAGCCCAGCAGTCTTGTGATTCAAAATGGCTACCTAATGCTATTCCTTCATCAGGAGCTGTTCTTAGGTATGTGCTTCAATTTTTGTTTTTGTTTTTTGTTTATTGGATCTTAATGGTTTAATGTTAATTTTAGGTACCTTGCAAATGTATTTTGAACCATTTCCCCACTGCCATCACGGAGATTCTCTTATTAACTTTTACCTGCAGCATTATCCTCCTACTCCTGATCCCCAGATAACTACTTCCAGTTCACCTTAACATTGCTTCTGGAGGAGGTTTCCACAAAACTAATCTGTCTCAGTGTGTCGCATAGCACCGTTGACTCCCCATATAAAGCCCAGGTTCATTCAGGCATGCAAGGAAAGGGCTCCTTAGTTTTGACTTTGGTTAGTTTCTAATCTTTTCTTGCTATTTGCTCTCATATATTTATACTCCTGCCCTGTAGTAGTTTAAGTGCCATAAATACAAAAGGACAATTGTTGCGGTGTTGTTTATAGTGGGGGGAAAAGGTTAAACCCATTTAACTATGTTTCAAAAGGGAAATTATTGAATAAATGATGATAGTTTTCTATTATGAAGTAATATGCAATTATGTTAAAGTTTATTTTGCTTGTTATAAGTGACAGAAGCAAAATTGAAACTTGTGTCAGCCAAAAGGAATATCAGTTAACACATGTACCCAAGAAGATCAAGAGATGGACTGGCTTCTTACATGACTATATGCGGCGCTTAGAACTGTCACCTGGAGAACATCGGTCTTCTCTGTCTCTTGATTCTACTTTTTTTGTTGATTTTATTCTTAAACAGCTCTTCCTAGACTGGTCACAGTGGTTGTATTCTTCCAGCTTAACAACCTCAGTAGAAAAACACCTCTGTTTCCTAGTAGTTATAGCAAAAGTACTGGTCTTATTGGCCTGGCTTAAGTCACATGTTAATTCCTGAGGCAATCACTATGGCAAAGGGGAGAGGGGAGGTGGAATTTCATGGTTGTCTAGGTCTAAATTATGTGCCTATTACTGACTGGAGCTTAGTGGTGAATCCAGTCCTACTCGAATTGCATGAACTGAGATTACAGAGCAAGGTTTCCCATATTGGATTGCCAATATCAGGATGAGGAAAAATGGGTTCTATGCTGGCAAAAGTAACAGAATGACCTAGAAGCATGATTCTGACACTTACATATAAGGTGCAGAGTAGTGTGTGTGTGTGTTTAATATGTATATACTGAGCAATAATATTAAATAATGCTCACATTATCTCAGGGGAGTCTGATTGGAAGAGGTAGAGAACCATTTATAATATTTCTGTTACATTTCTCTGTACTGTTAGACTTGTTGCCAAGAGCACATATTATTTTGTAAGAATAATCTATAATAATAAAAGTGTAATATGCTAATTAGACCGAATGTCCTTCTGGACAACCTTTTGGATGAAGCCGGGGCTGTAAGGGAAGCTGGGGTCCCGGGTGCCTGCTGGCAGCCAGAGGGAAGCCTGTGCCGGCAGCCGGGGGAAGGAAGGCCTACTCTTGCATGAATTTCGTGCATCGGGCTTCTGATTAAAAATACAAAACTTAAAAGTTACAATGAAGAGTCTTCCTCTTGAATACTGAAATACCTGGCAGTTGCTTCTTGGGTGGGGGTAGTAAGAATAATAGCTAACATTTATTGAGTGCTCTCTCTGCATCAGACAAATGTATTCATATTATATAATTTTTCATTTGACCCTTACAATAACTTTCTGAGGTATTGTTAGTAACAGTGCTTGACATGTATGTAAACTGAAACTTAGAGCAGTTGCTAGTCATTCCCAAACCTAGCTGTCAGAATGCCCTGGAGAATTCAAACAAACATTTCCGGGGTCCTCCTTGGGGGTGCTAAATCAAAATACCAAAGGTAGAGCCTAATCTATATATTTTAACAGGCACCCCAGGTGAACCATTTGTAGTCAGTTTATTATCAAAGTTTGTTTGGGAATCCCACCGGTTTATGTATTTAACTCATGGTAGCACAACTAGTTTTTAAGGTTTGAAATTAGGTTTCAAACCTTAAAAACCACACTGTTAATAGAGTGGTTATTATCACTGTTAAAATTCAATACTAGGTTTGGGAGTTAGATTAACCTTAGTAGAATAGCATGAAAATCTCACCAGTAATTACGAGATATCTTTCTATAAGGAAGAAAGATGAATTTTAGGCATCTGATTTACAAATGACCTTTTGAAATACAAAGCAAAGGTTTACCCAAAGCAAGAGAATCTTTTCATTGGAGTAGCTGACATAATGCATTACAAAGATTAGCAATATAACCATCATTTTTATTGTAATAACATATTACTATTATACATTCATGAAATATAGTGACACAGGTATATTGTTTCATAGAGCACTGAAAAAATAAAATAATATAAGAATAATACACATTACTCTTCATCCCTTATTCCCATTCCTCTCACATACACAGAAGCATACTTTGGTTAAACACCAACATTATTTCTTTTATGCCTCTAATGCAAAGATCTAATTTTCAGTTCACTTTTGCAAACATTGGTATTTTGTGCTTTTTATAAGCATTTATAAGGAAGGAAGCCATATTAAATTAATAATTAAGCTTACACAATTAAAATTTTCAAACAACTAAATTAAGCTAGGATAATCATAATTTCCTAGAAGGAAGTTGAAATAAATTTGATTTTTCTACAGTGCAGATGATAAAGAACTGAGATAGGAATGCAGACAGTTCAAGTCCATTTCAGCTTCATTGCACACAAAACAGCAAAAATATTACATAGAAGAGAGTGAATATTGTCCTTGGGATTCAGTATGGTGCCACCACTTTTCACATTCGTCGTCTTCATGGTGGTGGGTATCTTTGAGGTCACAGATGTTTTCAGAGTTGTCTTGGGTTTTGAGGTTGTCTTGGAATTCGGATTTGTCTTAGAATTTGGGCTCATCGTGGGATTCAGAGACGTTTGGGAATTTGAAGTTGTCTTGGTATTCAGGACTGTCTGAGTCTCCAGGCTTCTCTGGACTTTTAAGGTCGTTTGAAAACTTGTAGTTACCTCAGAATTCAAGCTCATCGTGGAAGTTGAGACTTGCATAGGTTTTGAGGTAGTCATTGACTCCAAAGTGTTACCAGCAGACAGAAAGCAAAGGCTAATAAGTGATACCTTGAGCATCATTTTCCTGTTTAAAAATATTTACAGAAATTTAGTCTAAGACTTGGATCACAAACAAATTTAAGAACTAGCTTTGTTAAAAGTGGAGAAAAATGAAGGAAGCTTCTTCCCATCACTGGGGAAATGCCACCATTTGGTTCATTTAGAAGTGATCAAAATCAACCCTTACA
Organism: Murina feae; assembly: GCA_004026665.1. Classification (NCBI taxonomy): domain Eukaryota; kingdom Metazoa; phylum Chordata; class Mammalia; order Chiroptera; family Vespertilionidae; genus Murina; species Murina feae. The sequence goes on along the minus strand of PVJC01016558.1, from coordinate 29,050 downwards.
TTTTACAAATGGGCTCACATAGAAAAGCATGTCCTCTGAGGATGCATATCTAAAAATGACCAGAACTAGAACTTGAATCTGAGTTTTAGTGTATTTTAGAAACCAATTGTGAAAACATAGTACAGACATCCACCAAAAGTTTAATAGTGAGCCCTTTTTAAACTAATTTCCTTTTAGCCTGTATTTGCATCTAATGGCTTGCCACAGTTGAGATAATGCAACTGGCCCATGTTGAGCATATTTAACTATTTTAAACTTAAAGCTTAAATTTTAATTTTAGAAATATATGTTAAAAGTTACATTTGGTTTTAATATGTCATTGAGAAAATTGCAATTTTTTTTTTTACCTTTCAATGTTTTTTTCTTTGAAGATGAAGAATGCAGGCTTTCTCCAGTATCCTTTGTGGAATCTGATTCTTACTGTGTGCTATTTAAATACAATTAGAGAGGAAGTCACATGTTCTAAACTTGACTTGCCATTTGCTCTTTGGAAATATCCTATTGAGTGTTTTCTAAACAACTGGTATAAACAGATAGACTTTGGCAGAGATCAAGGAATTCAAATCAAGTCTTTCTAAAGACTACTTGCTTATTTAACCCTGTGAATGCCACTTAGTTATTTCTCTTATCCATGTATACATTATGAATTTCTTCACTGGACTGACTCTAACTAGAAAAATATTTTGCCTGCTATAATTATCATAAGTTAAAATCAAAAAGTATATTAGAGATAGATGTCTATGTTGTGTTTTCCCTATAGCATCTTCTATATATGTTTATAGGGTAGTTTCTGGCTATGGTTATTTTGAAGTAGGAATATTGCATTCCAGTAATTTAATTTCTGGTACATAATCAACATCACCTATTAGAAAAGGTTAAATTTTATTCATATAAAACTAACTTGATTGCTTATGAAAGTGATGCTTTATTCTGCATTTACAAAGATTGTTTTAATATATTAAACCACCAACTTTGAGGCACGTTAAGTAAATTTTTTAAAGGAATTTAATCTTTTGATCACTCCTTTTCCTTAATAACTAGCATACAGGGAAGTTGGATTGTATTACCACATGGGCAGGCATCCTTTAAAAATTGCAGGCTGTGAACAATGGCATTGACATACAAGGAAATTGCTACATAAATTGCAGAAGTACATGTCTCTCACTTGTTTTGCTTTTCTATATTGAATTTTTGGGGTTTTTTCTCCTAAAGGAATAGAGCCAGTGCTAGCTAAGTCCTACTTATGTGGTGCATATATAGAACTGGAGGTTAGCATGATCATACCTCAGAAGTAAATAATAAAAGCCTCTTAGCAACCAGAATTGATGTTATAAATCAGAGTACTAAGATAATGCACAGGTAACACTTTATTGATGCTTCATACACCTGGATCTCAAATTACTTAAAATTCAACATTTTCCCCTTCCTATTCTTCTACCTAGATATATTCTTCTCATAATCTCTTTCTCAGTTAATTGTATCATTACCTAGCCAAATGGCTCTCCAACCTTGAATTTCTCATTCTCTTCTTTTTCTTACTGATTTTAAGGTATACAGGCCTCTTGATGATAATTAAGTAAAACTTAAAAGTTCTGATCTCAAATGCCCCCAAACAAAAATCATTTACCATTATTCAGACCCTTAAATACCTTCTACCTCTATATCTTTGTTCAGCTTTCCTCACCTTCCCAAAATACTTCTTCCTCATTCAAAATTCTGTTCTTCCTTCAGGGTCTAACTCTTGCTGGCAGCACCTACCTCTGTTCTTCACATCGGTCATTTTAGGACCTCATGCTTTTAGAGTACTTATTGGAATCTGATTTTTTTTTGTTGTTTTTTGTTAAGCCTCACTCAAGAATATTTTTCCATTTTTTGGCTATTATGAATAATGCTGCTACGAACATTCATATACAAGTTTTTTTGTGGACAGGGTTTTTTTATTAGGAGCAGAATTGCTGGGTCAGTAGCTTGATGTTAAATCTTTTCAGAAACTGCTGAACTATTTTCCAAAGCCACTTTATCATTTTACATTTCCACTAGCAGTATATGAAAGTTCTAATTTTCTACATTCCCCACCCAACACTTGTTGTCTGTCTTTTTAGGCAATTTTTGATAAATATGTATATAATTTTAAATTACATATAAATGACATGTAACATTATATTAGTTTTAGATATATAATAAAATGATTTACTATTTGTATATATTGCAAAATTATCACCAAAAATAGTCTAATTAATATCCATCTCTACATAGAGTTACAAAACTTTTTTTCTTGTGATTTAAAGATTTATTCTCTTAGCAACTTTCAAGTATACAATACAGTATAACTAACTGTAGTCACTGTACTATACATTACATCCCAACGACTTACGTTATAACTAGAAGTTTGTACCTTTTGACCATCTTCACTCATTATTCCCACCCCTTCACACCCCTACCCCCATCCTAGGCAGTCAGCAATCTTTTCTCTGTATCTATGATCTCAGTTTTTCAAAGTGTGACGCAAACTAATCTGTTTTTTGGTTTGGGAGGGTATGTTGTGTTTTTTTACATCCACATATAAGTGAAATCATACAGTATTTGTCTTTCTCTGATTGACTTATTTTACTTCGCATAGTGCCCTCGGGTCCATTCATATTGTCACAAATGACAGGCAGGAGTGTTTTCTTTTTTTGTGGCTGAATAATAATCTGTGTAGTGTATACCACATTTAGTTTATTCATTCACCTATTGATAGGCACTTAGGTTGTTTCTATGTGTTGGCTATTTAAAATAATGCTGCAATGAACATGGGGTGCACAGAATATAATTTTTGTTTACCTATTGGACTTGTAGCTCCTACGTCTTAGATGTCTTCATATGGATACACACAGAATCTAGCAGAGGATGTGGCATTTTATAGAACACTTAATAAATGAACCTAACTTTTAATTATTGCATATATGTAATCATTTAGTGATAGTGTTACAACTAATCACCAGTTTTAATTATAGACACATATAGTTAAGAAAGAACATTTGATTTAAAAGAGTGATTAGAATTGGAGTTCTGAATTGAGTCAAAAGATTTCTTGAGTGGTTTTATTTTCTGTGATACTTGGTTTAGAGAAGTGTAGTGACCTTGGATGTAAGCGAAACAAGGTTTCGATTTACTTATCAACGGTGATTTAGTGATTGATACAGAGTGAATAATCTAGTGGTTATGGCTTGACAAGTACTAGATGGTCAGTGGCCGCAGTCCGTCTCTTGCGATGAAAAAACAGTTGTTTTTTCATCAACTGTGGTTCACTCCTTTCAGTAAATAGGTATATAATCCTTAAAAAGAAACAATCTTGACCTATACTTACAAGGTTTGATTATATAAAACAAATTCTAAAATTTCTAAAACAAGAATCTAAGATTAGCAACTTTCAAGTGTTGTTCCCTTCTAAAGAGTCACTGTTACAGGTGATACACTGACTTTAAACCCTGCTGCCATTTAGCACAGCATTTTAGGGAAATACATTTTTGGAAGTACTGTGAAATGAAACACGCTATTTTTAAATGTGATAGGAAAATACATGTAAATTCTTTTTTGACAAACAAGTTTAATAATATTTTTGTTCTAAAATAGGTGGGGTTTTTTTCCTTGTGTGACTTAAAACTGACCCTTAGTAATAATTGAAAGGAGGGTCCCAAAGATGTTTTTAGTAATGCTATGTTCACTGGAATACAAATTTAATGAGTCAAGCATGACTGCTTTGAAGAAAAATACAGAAATTTAGATGTATCACATGTTTAAGATTGAAATCAATTTATAGTCAACTCATAGTTAATATATGAAGGTGTTTTACTAGTGCTAGATGACCCCTTGATCCTTGGGTTAATTTTAATATGTTTTAAAGACACTTTAGCTTTTATAGTTTGTCTCTAAGTTCATATTTAATATCCTACAGCTTTTTTAAAAATTTAGTGTCAGGGCAAGAGAGTCGTAATACTTCATCCAAGTATACATTGTTAAAGCAAGAAAGCTTTTATGTAATCACTGTAGAAAAGCTATACCATAAGGAAATATTAGAGCCTATAACTAGATGGAATTATTTTTAGATATTCATTTGCTTTCTTTAATTATTTGTCATTGGTATGAAGAAATAAATTCAGTTACTGATGTCAAAGTAATAGAACTGAGAAATGGATGTGGCCATATGCCAGTTACTCTTAAACTATACGTGTCTCAGATGCAGTAATGGTTGCTGAGGCTTTGGTTGGCAAACAAAAGCCTTCCAGTGGTTATTGTGGTGCATGGCATCCTTGTTTTCCCATACTGATGCCTTGTGTTTTGTTGTGTTTTTTTTCTGCCTCAATGAAAAGCCATTACATCTTAGTTTATTTTCTGTTGAGGCTTGAGGCAAGCATTTGACAGGCATTTGAACTCCTGCAGCCTTCCCGAGTGTTCAGTTTGTTTGAACTGTGACTATGGGCAACAAAATAACACAAAGTGAAAAACCACATTTCCCAGTATTGAGTGTTTCCTCAGATTTATCTGATACTTGACTTTGAGATACCCATGTGAAATATTCAGATATCTAATTTTTTACTGATAAATTATATTTCCCATGGGATGAATAAATAACTAGCTATTTTAAGTATGACTAAAAGAGCAAATACATGGGAATTATGTACCAATTTGGGTTCAGTCATTTTTATTTCTGACCTTGTTAATTACCCAAGCATCTCTTAAACAAGGGATAGCAATAACATTTACAGTTTTTATGCAGCACCTACAAAGTGCTGAAATATATACATGTTGTAATCTATTCTTTAAATACCCATATGGAACACTTGTTCTTAACTATGTTGATTTTTACCAGAGGACACATTTAATTACTTGCCCAAGATAATAACACAGGTGACAAAACCTTACCTCATGTTCTTTGTGTTAAACCACAATGTGCTTTAGAATTTTTTTTATCTGAAAAGGACTATGCAGTTTTGCTGTTTTTATTGTGTATGTGTACATTTAATTTCTGTGCTTTGAGCGAGTTGGGGCTGCTGAACCAAAATGTCATTTCTTAAAAGTTGAGCTACTTAAAAACCTCACTTTATACCACAGTTTTTCAAAGTGTGAAGCAAACTAATCTGCTTAACACATTATTGACATATTGAGGTGGCATTTGTTTCTGTTTCCCTGAGTCATTCTCCTGAATAATCTACTTGTACTAAATTGTTCACAAGTATCAGAATTAACCTTTCTCTGGAAATTGTTCCAAAGGTAACTCCTCTCTGCCCAGACCTAATTTCTTAGATGACAAGTACCACCTTAACCAAATCCTCTTTCATTCTTAACTTTTCTTTGATCTCTGCTTTCTCTGGACTGTGAAGCTATGATTTTGAAATAATGGAAGAAACGTAGACTCTAGAGTAAGTCTTGGAGGTTCAACAGTCTATCTTAAAGAGGTCATTGTTAGCCTACCAGACACATCTGTGATCTGTATTAATTCATTTTTTTGTTTATAAATTCAGATCAAGATGGTCAAAAAAACCAAACTCCTAGGAGAAAGAGATATTTAGACTAAAATCAAAATGATGAATGAGGCCCTGGCTGGTACGACTCAGTTGGTTGAGTGTTCTTGCATGCACCAAAGGGTTGCCTCTTAGATTCCTGGTTGGGGCACATGCCCAGGTTGTGAGCTTGATCCCCAGTAGGGGGCGTGCGGGAGGCATCTGATTGGTGTTTCTCACATTGATGTTTCTTCTCTCTCTTTCCCTCTAAAATCAGTGAAAACATTTTTTTAAAAAGGATAAATCAGGGTTTTCCAGGGGAAGAAGAGGGAAGGGAGTGAACCAAAGAGAACATGCATCATCTCTGAAAGCCTGGTGGCAGGAGAAGTAGGTTAGAAGGGCAAAAAAGATACTTAGTTTAACATAAACAGTGAGAAAGCAAGGAATTTTAAGATGATACTGTAAAGGGAAGCAGTAAGCCATATTAAGAGTTTAGATTTTATTCTGGAAATTGTTGAAGGTTGAGAGAGGGGGGGAGGGGGGCTCGAGCGAGCAGAGCTTGTCTGGTTAAAAAGGGAATAGTCCTGACAGCAGTGAGCAGGTAGAGCTAAAGTAAGCTAATCAATATAGATGTGCTTCCCAGAATTCTGATAGTGTTTTTCTATGTGTTACTTCATGAGACCCTCTAGTGTGTATTGACTACCTATTCATTCTGCATCTTCTTGTTTTCTTATTCTCCTACTCAGTCTTAAGTCCCTTGGGCAGATGTTCCAATAATTCTTTTCTTAGATCTCTTACATTTTTCAAGGACAAAGCAGTTAATAAAATAGTTGGTACACAGTATTAGCATTTTGATATATTTCTCTTTTTTGTTGTTTTTACAAATAGTTCTATAAAGGTGTATATTTATACCCTATATTTTTTGCTTAATCTTTATAGTATTTGCATTTTCCACATTTCAAACTTTAAAAGAAACTCTTCGTAAATATTTTTATTGGACACATAGTATTTTTGCCAAGTGCATCATCACTTACTTAACCAGTCTCCTAATGGTAGATATTTAGCACTGTCTCCTTTTTCCTGGCTGCTAGAAAGTACGCTGTGATTTACCTAGAATTTACTACATTAAAGGTTAAATTTTTTCAGGTATTTAATTGTTGTTGTGTTGCCTCCCTCACCCCCCACCCCCCATTAGCTGGTGTATTAAGTTAAGAATATGCAGATTATGAACTGCTGAATGAGGAAGCACAAGACACCCACGCAGGTAGCTCCCGCAGCATCCCAGTTCCCACCTTGGGGAAGTGAACACCCTGGGTGTTTTTTACTTGAGGCTCAGTTTTAATACACTCATACAGAGGAAATAAAGTCACAAAATTTCTTTTTGTTTTGCTTTTTAATTTATTTTTATTGTTGAAACTATTACACAGTCCCCCTCCTTTTCCCCCCATTAACCCCCTCCGCCATCCATTAAGTCACAGGATTTATTAGTTACAAATATCAGAAACATGGGGTGGGGAGGACACGATGAGCGGGATGAAGAGCAGTTCTCCATCTCAGGTCACGAGAGCCAGCAGGTTGGCAGGCATTTATAAGTTGGTTGGGGTAGTGATCACGAACTTTCTGAAAACTCATCCCTAGGTGTTTATTTTAAACACTGTGTCAGGAAAAGCAAAGTGGGAACTTATGGTGGGAATTCTGAACTCAGTCCTTACCTATATGTCCAGACTGCATATAGACAGGCTTATCACAGTTGCCTAGGTAGCAACTTGGAGGAGCTATTTTCTCATCACATTTGCCAACTGCTATCCAAAAAAGTTGTACTAATAATATGTGATGTGGCCACTCCTTCAGTCTTCCCCAGCATTGATTTTTATTACATTTTTAAAAATTGCTTGCTGATTTAATCATGAGAACGATACCACATTTTATTTCTGCTTTTCAATTATTATGTGTTGGCTATATTCCCATATATTTATCAAGCACCATGCTTCCTATACTGTTTGTGTCCTTTGCCTACTTATCCATTGGGAATCTAAATATTTTTATTATTTTTATGAGCTTTGATTAATAATCTCCTTTATTTTCTGGGAATATTTTTATCAGGCTCATTGTTTCAGCATAAAGAAATTTGAGGGTTTTGTATATAGACAAATCTATTGATGATTTCTTTCTGATTTTTTTCTTACTCTAATAAAAAAAAAAAAGCCACCCAGAGATTTAGAAATATTTTTAAATTATGTTTTTTTAAGCCTTCCTTTTTGAATGCTACATTTTTATTTTTAAAAAAATATATTTTTATTGATTTCAGAGAGGGAGAGAGAAAAACATCAGTTGGCTGCCTCATGCTCCAGCACACTCCACACTGGGGATCAAACCTGCAACCCGGGAATCGAAATGGTGACCTCCTGGTTCATGGATTGATGTTTAACCACCGAACTATGCCAGCTGGGCCAAGAAAGCATTTTTTGTTGTTGTTGTTCTTAATCCTCACCCGAGGATATTTTTCCATTGTTTTTTAGAGAGGAGTGTGGGAGAGACACAGAGAGAGGAACATCGATGTGAGAGAGACAAATCAATTGGTTGCTTCCCCCACACGCCTGGACCAGGATCCAAACGGGGCCGGGATGCAACCTGTAACCAAGGTACATGCCCTTGACTGGAATCGAACCCAGGACCCTTCAGTGGGCGGGCTGATGTTCTGCCCACTGAGCCAAACCAGCTATGGCCTAATGTTATCTTTTTTAGTTTGCTGTATAGGCATAGCACATAAAGTGAGTGTGAAACTGAACTGTTTTCCAATATTCCCAGCATTGTTTGTTGAATCTTTCTCTTCCTCTTTGATTCGTGATTTTTTCTCTTCTAAAGTTAACAGTGTTTCAGAGCTTGCCATGTGTTAAGTAATGTTGTGTAGCACTGAGCACTTTACATGTATTATCTCATTTTTCCTCACAACAGCCCTATGAGGAAATGAGAGAATTCTATATTGGGTTATCTTTCTTTCTGTTTTTATGCCACTGCCATTCTGTCTTTAATTTTTATAGCCAATATGTTTCCTCTCAAGAAAGGCTAAGGTACCTTTACTATTTCTTCCTTTTTCTATTTTTTTATTTTTCCAGATGAATGTGTTTCATGTTATGTTCCCAAAGGAATCCCGTAAGAATATTTGTCAGAGTTGGCTTAATCCATAAGTTATACTGGAAATAATCACAACTTTACACTATGAGTTAAGGTATACCTCCTGTACTTAGCCTTGGTGCCTGGTGCATTCCAGGTGCTGAATAAATATTTATTGAGTGAAAAAATAGATGAATGAAGAGACTCCTGTTTATCATCTCTGTCAAGTTTGCACCCCTCATTACTGTGTTTTACCTTTTTCCCATTTGGCCCTACACATTTCATGTGAATGTTATATTTATTTTGATATATTATTTCTGTCATGAATGTTATTTTTTCCCTGCAATTTTCTAATTATTTGTTGCAAGCACATGAGAAAACCTTTAATGTTTCATATTTATTTTGTTATTTATTTAAAGTTATTCTTCTGAAAGCATTCCTGAGGAATCCTTTTCAGAGGTGGGAGACCTTTTTCCTGCCAAGGACCATTTGGTATTATAACATCATTTGCTGGTCATACAAAATTATCAACTTAAAAATTAGCCTGCTCTATCTGGTCAAACATTCACCCTTAGTGCCTTGGCAGAGCCAGACCAAATGACTTGGCCCGGGGGCTGGACATTCCCCACCCCTGCTTTAGATAGACAATTACTTGCTCTGTTAATAATAATCATTTTGTTTCTTATTTTTCTATAATTTTATCTGTTATTTCTGTTTCTGGAATTTCCCAAATAACATTAAAGAGATTGGTTATAATGGATGTTGGTGCTTGATTCTAATAGAAATATAACTTTTTACTTTTAAGCATTATGTTTGTAAATACATGTATTTACATGATAGTTCTTAAAATGTACTTCAAAAGTAATAATCTTATAACAGATTTTAGGTTGACTTTTGTCTGACATTTTTGGTGTTTGTTAAAGGAATTTATATTGCGTCAGAGCATTGTTATGGAAGATTATTGAGTAGCGCATATTTGTGACCATCTAAGTAAGGGTAAGTGAACTCTGATGTAGAGCAGTATTAACTTGTCCAGGGTTCTGTTGGCAGAGGTAGGATTTAGGCCTAGAACCTTTGACACCAGTGTACACCTTATTCACCACTACTTTATCCCGTATTTGTTTGTGTTTGTGTTATTTGAATCCTCTTGACTGGTGATAAATAAGTTCCTTGTAAAAAAGAAGCTTTAAGGGTTGGATGGATGGATGGATATCTTTTTTTTTTTTTAATCATTACCCAAGGATATGTGTGTATTGACTTGAGAGAGTGACAGAAAGAGAGGGAGGGAGGAGAGAGAGAGAGAGAGAGAGAGAGAGAGAGAGAGAGAGAGAGAGAGAGAGAGAAATTAACATGAAGAAACATCGCTGTGACAGAGAAACATCTGTAGGTTGCCTCCCCCAATCAGGGATTGAACTCATGACCTTTCAGTGTGCAGGACAATGCTCCAACCAACTGAGCCACACCAGCCAGGGCTGAATGTATAGTGTATGAGCTTGAGAGTTAGATGCTGAGGACTAATGCATTTTGAAATACCTATGGAGCCCAGTAATGTTCTTGTCCTGGTGGCAAATAATGAGCTCACCTCCATTAATAAGGCCATAATTTCCTTAAAAGGAAGTATTATCTAATTACTGTAAGGCTAGGTAATGTTTCTAAGGACTAGAGTCTGTGTAGTTGGCATATGTTGTACTCGTAAATGTCCTGAGTTTTCCATCTGCATGTCTGTCAGTAATGGTGGAATCCATAGGTTGCTGATAAAAGATGTAATTCATAATTTTACTTCTATATTTCTAAATATTTATATGACAGCATTTAATTTTTGGCACCTTTAGAGTGAAAGACATTACCTCTGAGAAACCTTTTGTGAAATATGAGTTTTTTTAGAAGACGCTGGTGTGTGACAGAGTAGAAAATATCTAAGCAGTTAGCCTCTCTCTGTCAGCGATGGTGAAGATACTAGATCAGTGATTGGGAGGAAGTGGGAACAGCTTACCCATTTAGAAAAGTAATGCATTTTAAAACCATTTAGGGATTATTTCAAATAACCTCTTTCTTCAGGGTGAAATTCCCTGACATAGTGAGCCAATTAGGTTTGCTGGGGCAGAAAAATGTTCAAGTGACAATGTACTAATCAACATAGGAGAGGAATTGCTGTATTGGAGCTTAACAGTGATTTTTCCATAAGCCCGATGCTTAAAAAGAGAGAGAAAAGAATAAACACATTGGAAGGTTGTTGTTGTTGGTGGTGGTGGTGGTGGTGTGTGTGTGTTGTGTGTGTGTGTGTGTGTGTGTCTGTCTGTCTGTCTGTCTGTCTGTCTCTGTCTCAATAGAAATGTTCCCAGCCCTGGAAACAATTCTATCTTAATTTTAAAATTTCTTGGGAAGGAGTATAAATATTTCTTTCTGTACTTTTCCCAGCTAGGAATGCTTGAAATAGATTCTTCCTTATGTCTCCCAAATTAAATACCTCGTTTGTGGCTTACCCACTTCAGTTGTGCTGTCTTGAATTTTAATCTAGCCTTGTTTCGGGGCTTCTTTTTCTGACTCTTGGCTATTACTTATGTTTCTCTGTAATTCGAAAGCTGGCTTACTTTTATATTTGTAGAAAATTATTGCTTTTCTTCTAGTGGGGGTTGGGGATCGCAGTGCAGTTTGATTGGAAGTGTTAAGATTTGTTTCATGCCCAGTAGTCCTATTATCTGTTTTATTGGGTTCATCATCTGGTTGCAGCACCAAATGAATCCCATCCTTTTCCCCTTTCTTCTTTCCTTTCCCTCCCTCCTTAGTACTGCCCATGGTTGTTAGACCCCAATGGCTTTATCCTGACACTAAACTTATTTTTAATTTAGGTAAGTCAGTTTCTAATTTCTAATGTGCAAAAAATTAATTTTCCTCTCCTGCACATGAAGACTTTTAATTTTATAAACATTTAAATTTTCATGAATAAATGGTTTATTAAATATGCACTAAAACTGTTCCTTTACATGACTTTAAACTTCAATTTTTATTGTGTTTTAATACTTCTCTTAAGTGCAAAAGGCAAAACCATTAAACTCCCCTTATTAAAATGCAAAGCCTAGTGTCTTCTAGCTTTTTGAAGAGCTTTTGTCCATTATACAATCTGTAAAGTAGCCAAGAGTTCCTCAGAAGCAGGACATCATTTAGATTTAAAACAATTATGGCTTGTGTGTAAAAGAATGATGTGGCATAATCATTCATGGGGTGGCAACCACCGTTTTACTTCACTAGCAAAATCCTTGGATACTCCAACATTTCACTTACTGTAAAGACTTTACGAGGGTCCTGTACCTAGGACAAAAACGATTAGGTCATTTAGAGTCGACCATGTAGATTAAGCTGGTGTGACTAGGAAGCCAAATGACACAGTTATGAGCATAGACCATTTATTTCCCTCCCCCCCCATGTTTGACAGTGTAAACATACATGAAATACATATTAAAGTTTAGATGCTTTATATTTTGCGCAATAAATTGAAGCCTTAAAAAGAAAATGTTTCATTAAAAAGAGAAATGCATTAGTTTTACTTAAGACAGTAAAATAGCAGCAGGTACCAAGACATTGTGCACTTCTTTTATTTAAGACAAGTTATTTCATTGACATCAGAGTCGGAAAGGTAACACTGGCTTTCTGGAATACTTAATATAGCTTGAATCACTGGTTAGATAGGGACATGTTTTCCCAACTGTACATCAGGAAGGAGTTCTTTCATTAGGTTCAGAAAATGCAGACCCTCAGGTGGCCAGCATGACCGCAGCACTGAGCATTAAGAGAAACGAAGCGTTTACTTTCCAAGCACTTGCCGCAGAAGGTAAGCGAGTCTTTACATTTGTGGTGGTCTCTTCCCTCCGTAAGTTAAGGGTTGTGCTTTGCTGAGGCATTTCTGAGGAATTATTTGGCATGCCACTGGTAATACTTAGGGTCATGGGTGTTGGGGAGGATTTTGTTGAGCTGGTGAGGCTTGTGTTTGTAACCATTCCCTCTTGGAGGTGGATAGTTAGAGTTGCAGCTGCTGCTTCGTGTGCGTCGGTCATTTCTGTGGATGTGTCTTCTGGGTAGGGCACAAAAGCCTTGTCAGTGCTAGTCAAGGTGGTGTCTGTGCTTAGAGTGGCGCCAAATGTTGTTTCCTTTGCTCGATACTGTTTGGGTATTTTGGTCACTTTGGATTGAGTTACTATACTCAGAGAGTTAATGGTGTCCACTGTCTGCATGCCACTTACAGTGAACAGGCTGGAGGTAAATCCAGAGGGTGTGGGGTATATGTTATGTTCCTGCAGAGATGATATTTGGCTAGAACAGGGGGTTCCTATCACATGGGCTTTTGTTTGCATCATCCACTTTAGTAAGTAGGTAATGTTTTGTTTGTGGTCACATGACCACCTGTTATTATGAAGGGTTATCTCTTGCAACTGAAAGAGTTGGTCAAAAGCTTGATCTGGAATGAATGTGAATTTGTTGTTGTGCAGGTAAAGATGTGTGAGGTTTGTCAGGCTTATTAATGTTCCTGGGAGGATTTGTGTCAAGGAGTTGTGAGACAGGTCCACCATATGTAGTTTTGAGGGCATGTTGGTTGGAACTGTCCAAAGTTTGTTACTACTCAGGTTGAGAACCTCAAGACTTCTTAGTGTATTTTTAATGAGGACAACCTTTTCCAGCATATTCTTAGATACATCCAGGTGTTTAAGGTTCCACTGATAGGCAGTATCGGATTTGTCAAGCAGTTTAATGTTGTTGTTAGCAGCAGACATATTCCAGAGGGACCGAGGTAACTGAGCAGGGAGGCTTTCAAGCCTGTTGTTTGAAATGTCCAGGGTCCTCAGATTGGTGTATTGGGTTAACTGGTTATGCAGATCAGTAAAGTGGTTATAAGACAGATTTAAATGGATAATATTCTCTTGCAGTCCAGAAGGTAATGTACTCAAGTTTCTGCCTGAACAGTCCACATGCCTGTGCCTTTCTGTGCATATACATTGGAGAGGACAAATGCATAAAATACCCGGTGTGAGAAACAGAAGGATGAACAGGCTGGGAGACATTTTCAGTATCTGATATTCCATCAAAGCCTAGAAACAAACAGATACACCCTTCTTTTAATATGCAAATCAATTAGGCATCTGCATGGGTCCCTTAGCATTAGGCAAAATTTTCAATAAACCTCGTTGTTGTTGAGTCCTTTTATAATTGTTCCAGTGATTAAACTAACAAAGATCCCCTTCATTTATAGTCCAATTGCTTAATCCTTCAATTGAGGCTATGTGGAGAGAGAGACTGTCTCTCCCTGCTCTCCCTGCATTTTCTCTTTTATTTTTTCCCTTCTTTTCTTTCTTATTTATCTTTCCAGAGCCTTGATATTATAAAATGGCATTCTCTACAAGTAAAGAGTCAGAATCTTAAGCTGTTACTGTTTTTGAAAATATTCTTTTTATTCAGAAGGGGGAAAATGGCTGTCGTGTCTCTTTTTTTCAATCTCTGCAGTAATGTAATAGTCGATGAGTGTGTGTAGGGTGAAATTTTATTTAGATATTAGAGCAATACTTGGAGATTTATCTTTGTGTTTTTAGGATAAATATATCCTCACAAAGTATTTTAAGGCACCTGCAAAACCCAAACCAACACCATACTTTCAAACCTCACATTTTATAAAGTGATTTTTTTCCTGTACATCTCAGTGCCGATTCTAAAAGAAAACAAGTGTATATTTACAAAGTGAATGAATATTGACAAGAAATTCCTCCACTGACACTGCAGCAAATTCCTAATGCATGCACTTGCTATTGAATATATATTCAATCCTAAGATTGACTTTTTCTTAAAGAAAAAAAAAAAGAAAGAAAAACTCCGAGGTCCATTTTTTACTGATTTAAATAACATCTTACCATGGTGTCGTCTTCAGCATCAGCATCTCATTTTTCTCCGGGAAACTTAAGCTTAAAGGTCGCCTTGTTCTGGAGAGTAGGAACCGCTTCTGCCTGTGGGCTGTGCTTGCCTGCTCAGCTGCATTGTGTTGCTGTGAGCTGGAGCTCTGCAACCACCTGATCAGTACCACATAGGAAGACTGCAGAGCTGTCATTGGTGCTGACTCAAATTTATTGCAAGAGGTGCACACGCTACAAAATGGACAAAAAAAACACACTTTCCCCCCTAAATTTATAGCATTAGCATACCTATATAGTTTAGATTTGCTAAAGGATGAAATGCCTCACGCTTATTAGACCTGGCTCTTACTCATTCCTGGGTATTTGTCTGATCTTAAGTTTCACATTTTAACATTTGCCTCATGAAGAATTTGTGTGGTGTTTTTTTTAATGCTTCTATTCTTTTTACATGTTGAAAATAATTTTGACCTTCCTCGGAGATGGTTTTCTATAATGTTAGTTTAGCTATTTTTAACTCCTACCTTTTTATGTTGTGTCACTGTTTAAAATAACATAATACAAACTGCTTGATTTTTATGTATTCCCCAACATGATGGTTATTATGTATAATCAGCTTTTCAAATTTATCAACCACTTAAATGTTCATCTTCCTTTGGGGAAGTAAAAAATACTTAAATATGATTATTTTGTCTTTATCTTACTGATATAAAGGATCATTTCCCAGGCTACACACAAGCAAGGCTACATTTTTTAATGAGCATCTTATGCTTTTAATTATCAGTTCATGTGGTAAAGTAAATATGTCTTATTTTATGATCTTAGGGTTAAGAATTCCTTTTCTTTGTGAAACTGCTTAATGAATGGCTATAAATATTGTTTTCTCCAGAGACATCTTTGATACTATATGAATGACCATCTATCTGATTTTACGTTTTAAAAACAACGGCATCAATTTCGGGTGATTTCTTCAAACTGTTTTACATTTTATCTTCTGAGAAAACAATTTATACTTTTAAAATTACGTGAAATAATGTAAAAAGGAAAATTTTGGTCATGAGTTTAATAAAATGAGACCAGATTTATGATAGCTTCTGCTCCACTCTTTAGTGGACTGATTGCATAATCTGTTAAAACTTGTGTAATTTTCAGAGTAGTCAGTTTACCTTAGAAAAGAAAGCCAGTATAGGTAATGGCGTATTCATTACAAATTGTTACTATTAAAAAACCAGCAATTATTAGCATATTACATTTAAGGAAAATCTCTTTATGCATAGTTACTAAATCCTCTGCTTTTCTCTAAATTACATTTGCCATTATTTTACCCTGTTTAGAATTAGTATTAAAATTTGAAGTTTATTTTCTTAGGAAACTAACTATAATCTGGGAGTCACCTTTTGTATAAAGTTAATGTTCCTCGAAAAGCATCTACATTTGAAAGTCTGCAGTGTTAGAAGTTATTATTGATTAGGTATTTATTCCCACTTCACTTTGAGGATCCATTCTTGGACTCTTAATAAGATTTTTTTCTATGGATTTCAGAAACCAGTCATCAATCTTAGGGTTTAGAAATGTTAAAAATACTCCATTCAGCAATGTTGTGCAAATAGGAAATGTCTTGACATTTAAGTTTCTTCTGTTTCAGTTCATACTCTGTTACACTTCAAGGGATATGGCTGAGGGTCAACTTACCAAACACTTAAACCTCTTCTTTTAATTTTAGGAAGTCTCATATCAAAGTAGAGTTACCCAGTTCCATTATACTTACCAGTACTTAAGTTTGAAAGAAAGAGCATATTATTTCATTAACTAATGGATTCAAATGAATTTGGGTTTAGGCTGTATCAAGATTAGATTCTGCTACATGTAATTTAAAAATTCCAATAATAGTGGCAGTGTTTCTTATTTCTAAGTTTGGGGATATATCAAGTTGTTGTTTCTTATTCAAAAATTATTACGAAATTCTCAAAAAGAATAAGGGAACATTTTAATGTATTTGAATTATGCCAAACTGTCCTTATCTTATGGTTTTAGAAATTCTCATGAAATAAAATAGTAATATATTAACTATTACTCCAAAAATAATTTTTACTGGGTTAAGTGTTTTTTACAACTTATTTTAGATATTATTCAGACACATTACATTTTACATAAGTCTGTGAAGTCCAGAATTACAGCTATTTAGGCAACTATTGTTTTCTAGACTAAGTAGTAAATTCATTTACATATTCTTTTGTGAAACACACTGTCCTAAAATAGATTATGCCACAATTGTGAAAAGCATGACAAATTACCTCCAGGGAACAACTATCCTATGTTAATCAACTGTTTGGAAAGCCAGTCATTTTATCTGTATTTCTTGATAACACACTTGTTGTGCTTATTTGACACTAAAAATACTATATTCTTACTTTTGATAATATAGTTGGCTCTTCAGACTGAATTTCCTGCTAAAAACAGCTAAGAGTACTGAATAAAGTATTTTAAAAGCATGGAAGAACTGACAAGGTAGAAATTATCTGGTCAAAATCCAAATGGATCAGTCCTTCTCCCACCTCCTCACCCCTTTTCTCTCCATGTTGCCCAAACTCAGTGATTTGTTTTCTAGAAAGCCCCTCATCTGGATTTATCTGTTTGCTTCCTTGTGAAGATTTAATTTGTTTCTCTATCTCCCCATATTTCCTATAAATGGTTCCTAACAACATTAACATAATCACTTATTTGTATCATCCTATAATAGTTTCAAAACAATACCAGTATTGCTGCAGACAATTAGCTTGCAAACTACTGAATAAAGTTTAAGATTTCTTTGCAGCTCTATTTGTTCTTAGAACATATTTCACCAAGAATGTACAATCAATTCTGTATTCTAATGCAACGTGAAATAATTGTTTTCTCTATATTTTTACATAAACTTTACATAGTTAGGTTCATTTGTTTCCGTTAGCTATCAATTTTTAGGGTTAGCTAAGTCAAAACTATATAACAAGGTATATTCTGTATCTCTTCCTTCTGTTGGTGACTATTTTTGGTTGTTTCTTTTTTTTTTTAATATTCTTTATTGTTCAGATTGTTACAGATGTTTCTTCTTTTTTAAACCCCCATAGCCCCCCTCCAGCTGGTCCCCCCCCTCGCCCCGTGCCCTCCCCCCCCACTGTCTTCATCCATAGATGTAAGATCTTTGTCCAGTCTCTTCCCATACCCCTCATGTCCCCTTCCCCCTGAGAAATATCAGTCCATTCCCTTTCTATGCCCTTACTTACATTCTATTCACGAGTTTATTCTGTTCACCAGATATTTCTATTGATTTTGTTATATTCACTTGTTGATAGATATGTATTTGTTGTCACTTTGTTGTTCATACTTTTTATATTTACCTTTTTCTTCTTCCTCCTCTTCTTAAAGAATGCCCTTCAGCATTTCAAATAATCCTAATTTGGTAGTGATGTACTCCTTTAGCTTTTTCTTGTCTGTGAAGCTCTTTATCTGACCATCAATTTTACATGATAGCCTTGCTGGGTAGAGTAATCTTGGTTATTTCTTTTTGCAAACATACAAAAATATGTATTATATGTTCTTACCACTTATATAAAAGGTTGCATACTAAATACATTGTTACACATCTTGTTATCGTTTTTTAAATAGTATATCTGGAAGATCACTCAATATCAGTACATAGGGATCTTTCTTATTTATAGTATCATACTGCCTTTGGGAGTAAACCATGGTTTATTCAACTAAGCCCCTATTGATGGGCATATGGGTTTTGCTATTACAAATAATGCCACAGTGAATACCCTTGTACCTAAGTATGTTTATATTTTTCCCAATGAATCTTGGCAAAAGATTTCTAGAAGTGGGATTGCTCTATAAAAGGGTAAATGCATTTGGAATTTTTCTGGTTATTACCAAATTCCTCTCTCTAGACTACACCATTTTGCAGTCCCACCAGCAATGTGTCAGGGTGTGTCTAATTGTGTGCTGCCTCACCGTACACTTTGTTGTTGAACTTTGGATTTATATGAATGAAGATATTAGTATCTCAGTATAATTTAAATGCATCTCTCTTATTATGAGGAAAGTTGAATATCTTTATATATGTTTTTAAGGACTGTTTACATTTTTTCTTTTCTGACTGTCTTTTATATGTTTTGCATATTTTTTCTGCTGTGTTGTGGGTCTTTCCTACCCCACTCTGTATTTGGGAGTTTTGTGTATGTTTTAAATTTTAGAGATAGTAGCCCTTTGACTTAATTTAGATTGTGATTTTTTTTTCAGTTTGCCATTTGTCTTTTGACTTTTTTTATGGTGACTTTTTATGTTTGTTCCTGCCATTTAAAAGTTTTCTATAATTGGAGTTTTCTTTTCTTTTTATTGCTTCTTGATTTTGAGTGTCAGCTAGGAAGGTTTTTCTCATCTCCAAATTACAGGGAGTCCTCCATATATGTTGTTTCATGGGTATGTTACCACCTCCCATTTATTATTTTAAAAAAAGTTCCATCATTTCGACGTATGCACATATGTGCTTTATGGCTTTTATTATTTATTTACCACAAGTAAAGGTCAGAAATTGTTATCTTTCTTTTAAATTTTTTTCACTGTTTCACTTCATTACTGCTATGTATGTGCTCCATGTGAGTGATGTAGGTGCTTATATAGATGGGGAACGGATCTCTGACTTAACCCGAGGACCTACTGTATAAAAGAATGAATTGATATCTTCACCTATTATTTATATAATTTTATTTTTTATATTTAGATCTCTGGTCAATTTGGTGTTTATTCCAATGTAGTATTTTTTATAGATACAATTTTTTCCCCCAAATATATACCCAACTGTTCCAATATTTTTCTTGATTTGAGTTGGAATTTATTTTTAGACTTTCCATCTGTTCCATTGATCTGTGTCTAATCATGTGTCAGTATCACAGTATTTTAATGCTAGGTGTCCAGATATTTTACTACTTTACTTTTTAAAAAATATTTTATTGATTTTGTACAGAGAGGAAGGGAGAGGGATAGAGAATTAGAAATATCGATCAGAGAGAAACATCGATGAGCTGCCTCCTGCACACCCAACACTGGGGATGTGCCCGCAACCAACGTACATGCCCTTGACCATAATCAAACCTGGGACCCTTCAGTCCGCAGGCTAACGCTGAGCGAAACTGGTTAGGGCTACTTTACTTTATTATCAGAACTAGGTAATGACAATTACAAGTCACCCTCTTCTATTTCATTGTATCCCCACCACCAACACTAAATGAAATACATATTTAATATATGTTTGTTGCAGTGCATGAAGTAGGCACTCTTTGATCTTATATTAGTGAAAAGGGTGCTGAAGAAGCTCATCTTTTAATACCACTTCTAAACAAGTCACTTACTCTCTCTGGGTGTGTTTTCTCAGCAGTTAACAAATAAAAGGGTTTGAACTAGATGGTCATCAGGGTTGTTTCTGAATCTATTTAATGCTGATCTGGTAAGAGCACTATGGTGTGCTGTATGTATATAGTTCAGTCTGCTTTTAATTAGCCTATGCCTTGTTATTTTACCATATTCATGAAATAAACTCTCTCTTCTGGGTCCTGGTTCTTTAATCTTTTCAGTAACTTTTTCTTTGGTCCAACATTTTCTTCTCTTCTTTTATTGGTTTGCATTTCTTTCTGTTTATTTAGCAAGAATTGCCACTGTTTGGCTGCTCAGCTTCCACTGACCTCAGTAGGGGAAAATTGCATGCAGCAAGTGGGAATTATTTTTCCCCCTCACAGAGAATTTCTTAAAACACAAAACAAAACAAAAAATAACAAAACCACCTGCTAGCAGTAGTCTGTTTTATTGTATAAAGAACAAAAGGAGAAAAGTTGCCTGTAGTATTTAAAGAAATCAGACAAGACTATGACCAGATCATCAGTTTTTAATTTATTTATGAGAGCTGGTATTTCCTTATATTTACCAATAGTCATTCTTCTAGAGGTCAGGAAAGAAGGTGATGAAAAAGAAAGCCCCTGTTAGGTAACATCTTATATGTAAATTGAGAAAGATTATGATGATTTTAAGGCAAGTTTAAAGTCTTAATTAGTATAAAAACTTGTTTTATTACCATAACTAGAATACTTAAAACTCAAAGGAATAATGGGAAATTATTAAACTCCTGATTACTGCTGGGCAAATTAACCTTAAAAGTTCAAAGCTTGGAAAACACATGAAAGAAACTTTTTAATGTGGAAGACAGAGAGAACCAATATTACAGTAAACATCATACTTATTCAGGAAAAGTAAGCGGCTCAAGGAAGTGTTTCTGCAGATAAAAAATTTTAATGGTCAATGAGGGGTGTCTTAAAAGATTTAAAGAGAAACATTGTATGTACAATTTCAGTGTCCAAAAGTCTGCTAATTTTTATTAAATATGGAACTTAGTTTCTTGAACGCCATACTACAATAAATACTATTTTTGTTCAGAAAAATCCCAGAACTATGAGAGGTTCCAACATTAAACTACCAGTAAGGTCACCACACTTCATTCTAAGTGACTGTTTCCCCCAGTTAGGGAGGTAAGGAGAGTGAATACATGCTTGTTGGGCCATGGAGGGCTATTGTGGGCCCTGGCTGACATCTGCATAAGGGGAGGCCGTGAACACACTCCAGCTTTGACAAAGATTGGGTTCATTCCTACTCTGATAACTCAGGTTTGTCACTCGTCTGGTAATGGATAAAAGAAATTCTGCCTAAGAAAGGTGGTTAAAGAGTTTAAATTATGGGGCTTAAATGTCAAGTATGAATTTAATGAAGGTTGAGAAGCATCTGTATTTCAATACAATATGTTTTTCTTGGGAAAATCATCCAAATTTGAAAGGAAGCCATAGAACTATTTTTGTTTTCTTTGTAAAATTTTATTTTGTTCGAGTTCTTCAGGCATATAAAGAGGCTAGTTTCAAAATTTGTGCTCCCCCAATAAGCAGGGAAATGTCTACATTTTATGGTACATGCCCATTTTTTTTCCTGAGTAAATTTCCCCAACCCCCAAATTTGATATTTTAGTGTGTTTGCTTTACTATTTCCAATGAGAGCTAAAAGGAAATTTCTCCATTTTTAAACATGCATTTTAATCACTCATCCCCATGAACTTAGAATATTTATTTTAATACTGGAAGTATTAATTTAAAATTTGGAGTTTTGTTTTTTTAAAAAGTTGAAGTATTATTTAATTTTCCCTTTCCTCCACCTCAGACTTTGAAATGGAAAAATAAAATTTTATTTATTCAGGGTAACTTGATACACAGTTTTTCGGGGGGGGGGAACTATTGGGTGATATCAAGTATTTGTAGGTTATTCGTTTCCAAAATGGTTATTGACACATATACCATCCACATATGTAAAATACACTCTACATTAAAGTTAGAGACTATACCCAGTCAATAGATCACTGATATATGTATATAAAACAAGTTTTTCCTGTGCACATGGGCTTTGAACAGATTTCAGGTAGTTCCTGAGTAAAAATAAAAATTGGCTATCAGTTGCCACTTAATATCTTTCATCACTTGAAGAAAAACAAAAGATAGAGAGTCCTTTGAAAAGGATGAAAAATCAGCTAATAAGCAAGCTGTGATGTTTATAACAGTTCTGCAGGTGGGGGTGGCAGGGTTTCATTGAGATCTTGCTCAGAGTTAGGAAGAATACATAACTCCTGACATTGAATCTCAGTGTTGGAATCTTCCAGGGTTTTCATCAAATCTGGTGGCAGGGTCAAGTTAGGTGAGTCAAGGGAAGGCGAAAGTGACTGTTTGTACTCAGAATTATGATCTTCACAGACTTGACTGAGACAGTCCAGAGGTGGTGGGAGATTGATGGAATCATTTGGAAGAGGAGATACAGTTATCATTGTGGGTTCATCCGATGTGTTAGTCTCCTGTCCTTCCAAATCAAGAAGGGGAGGAGGAGGAGGCAGATCCGCGTCATCTGAAGAAACGGCAGTGCCAATTGTTGATCCACCAGCACTGTCCTCGGATGTACCATTTCCTTGATCTTTTATTTTCTCTGTTTTGAGGTTGTTGGAATCGTCAATGTTTTCACTTGATTCAAACAACTTAATTTCCAAGTCATCTGCTAAAAGTGTGCTTTTGCCTGGTTTCCAGGCCATAAGTGAAACAATTGATTTACGTTTTGCGGATACTTCATTTTCTCTGATATTATCCAAACACATATCAGGGGTTTCACCATCAGCAAATGGAGATCTGCCTGCCCAATTTTGGTCATTTAAAACTGGTTTTCTCAAACATTTGCATAGTACAATCATGATAATAGCTACCAACATAGAAACCAGAATTACACCAACTATTATGGCAGCTGTTGAATTAGAATTGCTTTTATGTGGCATTTGTGTCTTACCAGTATCTTCTAGGATGAATCCTGGTGTAAACCTAGGTGCACGTTTGACAGCTGGTGTTGGTTGTATGGATAGATTTTGAATAGTCGGTGGTACTGTTTTTGTAGAAGAGGTGTGAACAAATGATGGTCGTTGAGTGGATCGATAGACAAATGGTGGCATTTTTCTGATAGAAGTATGGGCAGAAGTTGGTAGTTGGCTGCCGGATGTGAACACAGGTTGTGCTGTTTGTTGGGAGGTGGTGTTGGCGGCGGGTGTTGGTTGTCTGGTGATGTTATAGGTAAATGGTTGTCCAGAAGAAGTATGTGCTGCTGGTTTTCCAACAGCAACTGCTGTTGGTTGTCCAGCAGCAACTTTGGCAGTTGATGGTCCAGAAGAAATGTCGTCGAGTTGTGTTGATTGACCCAAAGGGTTCCCGGTTGTGTTTTGAGAATTAGCCAAGACGTTTGGCATTGGTGAGCGAAGTAAAGTAGACTGTGGTTGCGACTCTGTTGCATTTGCATTTGTCTCTGAGGAAAATGTATTGTTCAGGTTTCCACAAAACAAAATTAAGATGAAATACTTGGGATCCATTTCAGAATGTTTTCTTTTTACCACTGGTTTTATAATGAAAAGAAAAAAGACAGACAGTTAGGTCTCATTTAAAGTCTGGCATAAAGTAGGTAGGTACCTGATAAGTATTTATTATTCCTAATTTAGACTTGATACACTAAAGGCTAGTGTAAACAACTCCTGAATATATTCTAATTTACCATACAACATTTGGATCTTGTAAGCAGTGTTTTCTCTTAATTGTTTCATAAGATCTGTACTGGGCCCTGCTTCATTACGTTACAATCCTTCATTTCACAAACTTCTCAAATATATAGGTTCTGCATGCCGGTTCTCCTTATTTTTCCTGTCTTTGTGACTTGAAGGATACCAAAAACCATCTATTATTTTATCCAAAGATCTTTTCTTTCTCTCTCTTTTTTCCCCTCTCTGACTGTAATTATCTTAACTATTCCTTCACTACTATTCAAAGAGCTCTTTATAATTAATAGTCTTCCTTTTGTGTTTACCTCACTAGCTCCTGTTTTTCTCTTGTCGCCTAAATATTGGCACTTAATAGTCCTCATGTTATCTATTTTTCTTTGATCCTGAGTCTGTAAGATTTCAGCTCTGTTCTTTATGCCAAAACTCCCAAACATGCACATCCAGCCCAGATCTCCTTAATTCTAGTTCCATTTGCGTGACTTGTGGGTGGACATTTCCATGTATACATCCCACTATTAGCAAATTCAACATTTACAGCAGAATACCTCTTCATCTCAAAACTGACTCTCCCAACTTCTCTGTTTTAATGGTAATACCTGTGTACATTTCTTATGCATAGAGTCTATTTTATGAGTAATCTTTGCAACATTATTAGTGTTTAGCACTATAAATTTTATGTTAGGACCTCATATATATTTTTTAAATTTTTTAAAAATACATTTTATTGATTTTTTTTTACAGAGAGGAAGGGACAGGGATAGAGAGCTAGAAACATGGATGAGAGAGAAACATTGATCAGCTGCCTCCTGCACACTTCGTACTGGGAATGTGTCCGCAACCAAGGTACATGCCCTTGACTGGAATTGAACCTGGGACCCCTGAGTCCACAGGCTGACACTCTATCCACTGAGCCAAACTGGTTAGGCCAAAGACCTCATATTTTTAAAGGATTCAGCTCAGAGTCCATGGCTCTAAATCCCAAAGTGAGCTTTGAATCTGGATGAGTCAGTTTTACACAGTTGGTAAAGGAGTCCTGCTGCTGCTTTCATTCATTTATTGATAAACATCATCTTTTTGTCAGGCCCTCTTCTAGGTTTAGAAGGTAGGGTGGGAGAACGATTTTAGTTGTAGAAACAAAGAAGTAATAAATAATTACAATAATTTGATGAGTTTTCTCATAAAGGTATGCGGGAGATACACAAAGGAACCAATCTAGCCTGGGAAGGCTTTAGGGAAGGTTTCTTAGAGAAGTAAAACTTGAACTGAATCTTGAAAGATACATAATTAAGCAAATAAAATATTACATCTGGGGAAACATCCAGGCATGGGAAAAGAAGGCATGTATACGTTTGCATGTATACGTTTGGCAGCTAGGGCTATTTGTAAGATGTGGCAGATGCTTAAATTTGAAAAGTTAAGTTTCAATTCTTCTGTCACCTAACTTCCTATCTAACCGTGAAAATTAGTCATTTAATCTGTCCTGTTCTCAATTGTCTTACCTTTAAAGTGAGGAGTTATAGTAAGATTATGTTCTTTGTATAATGTTCTTGTTTCACACAATCATTAATCACAATGGTGACTATTCAGTTATTTTTTTACCTTTCGGGGAAAAAAGTCTCAGTGTGTTAGATCCCAGTATATATGATTAGAAACTATGGTTTTTCTATGATTCGTAGGCCAATCTGAGAGGGATTTAATGTTCTGTACAAGATACAATAAAAGGAGAAGAGGAGCTCCCTCAACTTGTGCAAATAAATAGATTTCAGTGTGTTTGAGTAGTTTTCATTGCTTACTCCCCTATTATTTGGTACACAGTGGTGACAAATTGTCCCATTTTCATAGAAAAGAATGATTTTTTTTTCCTGTACAGTCTCATTTATTTTCTCTCAAATACTTCCAGTCTAAATTTAAAAATATTTCTTCTTTAAACTCTTCTGAACACTGCTGATGAATTAATCTTAAAAGCACATATGGCCAGGTTACTTTTCCCTTGCTTGTGATTCCCCATTGCTGTCAACGTAAAATTCTCTACTGAGTTTTCTTCCTTCTGGGCTGAGCTTAACCAATACCGACTCATATCTCTTAACTGAAGCTTCTCATAGAGCCTCTGAATGCACCTCTTCCCCATCTTACGTACTTTCTGAGCACATACTTTGTTTCCTAAACAGACACTGTGAATTATGCTGTTTTCACCCGCTTAAAGTGTGTTCTTTTTTCAAACCCAGCCTTTTCCCCCTTCTGACTGCCTATTTGAACTTGTCTTCATCTACACCTCAGTTTAAATTCCTCTTCTGAAACCAAGTTCTCTGTGACTGCCCAGAGAAATTAGTCATTCCCTGAACCCCCTAATTCTTGTGGTCTTTATGGTTCCCTAAATAATTCTTCATGTATTAATAACTTCACTTATACTTCTAATTTCTTAAATAATTGTGTTTATTTTTTATTACCTTTTCACATTTTCTTTTTATTATCCTCACTCCCTCAATCAAGATTACAAAGAACCTTGAAGAATGCAGACAGAAACAAATAAAAATACTTAGAACATACTATGTTCTGTACTATCTCAGGTGTTTTACATACTTTCATTTAACCTTTAAATAACTCTATGTAGAAGATAGAAAAATCCTTGATTTACGGATAAAGAAACAAATTCAAATGTGTTAAGCAGTTTGCCCAGTGTTCTATCTCTAATGGTGGCAGCCTGGCAATTTGTACCCAAGATCATCTGATTTCAAAGCATGTGCTCTTTCTCTTGCTACCCTAAACTGCATTGTTTTTATATTTTGATTCTTTTACAAGAGGTTGCCATGTATTTTAGGAGCCCAGTAAAGTTGGTTTCCTTCCATTTAACCTTTTCACTATTTATTTATACTTATACCAGAATGTAAGCAAAGAAAGTGAGATCCAAGTTATTAAATTCTGCATTTTATCCATTTTACTAAAGGCTTTTTAAAAGTAAATTTTAAAAAATATATGTTATGTTTTTATTGATTTTTAGAGAGAAAGGAGGGGGTGGGATACAGAGGTAGAAATGTCAATGAAAGAGAAACATCATTAATTGGCTGCCTCCTGCATGGCCCCTTCTGGGGATCGAGCCTGCAACCCCTAATGTGCCTCAACCCACAATCTCTTGGTTCCTGGATTGACACTCCACCACTGAGCCACACTGACCAGGCGCTAAAGGTTTAATAGTCAAAAATTAGATTTTTTTGGCATAAATATGGGTATTTGAATCACCTTTAGATGGTTGTCATTTCCTACCTGCTATTCTTACAGATTTCCACCCACCTGCCAAGAAAAGGCCTCATCAACAGATGTTATTCTTCAAAGTTTCCGTTTAGTTTTTTAAAAATGCCATCTGAAGCAACACAAATACAGGCCATGAATTTTCTTCTGCCAAGAATGTTCTCTCTTTTGTGACTTTGCTTAAAATTTTTTTAAAAAACATACATGGTTCCTCTTTTCAATTAGTTAAAAAAGGGAGGGGGGGCACTAGGGAAGGAAAGAGCCCAAACAAGAATCATACTTATAAACTCAGTTTAGTTTGTAAGATCAGTTTTGATAGGTTCATGGCCTCTTTTGTCAGTAGGAAGATCATAGGACCTTTAGTATATGATATTTTTTACTCATCATCCAAGCCTTAAGATAATACTAGAGGCCTGGTGCACGGATTCGTGCACTGGTGGGTTCCCTTGATCTAGCTTACAGGGATCGGGCCAAAACCAGCTTCTGACATCCCCCAAGGGGTCCTAGATTGAGAGAGGGATGCAAATCTGGGCCCTGGGCCTCTAGTATGCATATAAGATCTTTGGTTAATCTCTTTCTTCCCTCTCCCCTACTCCCTTCCCTCTGAGATCATTATTCTGTTCCATGTTTCCATGCCTGTGGTTTCCGCTCCTGCATTTAGTGACTGCCCCCCTGGTGGTCAGTGCGTGTCACAGCTACCGGTTGAACAGTCAGCTGTTGGCCAGTCACATAGGCTTTTATATATATAGATTAAAAACAAAGTCTATTATTCTATGATAATATTAAAACCGAATTCTATTTCCCATGCTTCAGTTAGTTGAATACCCTCCTAGGATATGCTATGTCAGGATGCTTGAATCTGTGATAGAATTCTACACAATTTAGAGTAATTCAAAAAGAGTGAGCAGGACTTTAAATAAGATATAATGGGTATAATTGTGAAGAAACTTGACTTTTTTCTAGCTCAGAGACAAGGCTTAACTAAGCATTTTAAAGTGCAGTTACAGCTCCAGCTGGCTTAGCTCAGTGGATAGAGCTTCAGCCTGCGAACTGAAAGGTCCCAGGTTCAATTCCGGTCAAGGGCACATTCCTAGGTTGCGGGCTTGATCGCTAGTAGGGAGATTCTCTCTCATCATTGATGTTTCTATCTCTCTCTGCTTCTCCCTTCCTCTCTGAAATAAATAAATATTTTTTTAAAAAGTGCAGTTACAGTAAAGCAGGAGTCCCCACATATTAGACATATACTAAAAAGTATAATACATAAGTATATAAAGAGTGCAGCATTTAAAATTAATGCTGTTAAGTTGGACATATAAGAAATATGTCATTGTCTTTTTAAGGGAATCAGATTTAAAGAAGATACCCTAGACAGAAAGGCAAGTGTAAGTGAACGGTATCAAAAATAGTATCTGAGTTTTAGTTACTTTGATAATAAGTTAACAATATCGATAAAATAATTTAAAATTATTAGTAGTGTAACTTCAACTAGTGAAGTTATGAAACCGTAATAGGAATAAAACAACATATCTGTATCTTGAGGAAGATCAGAAAGGGAAATGAACCTTGCACTATGATAGGTATTTGATGACCATCTTTTATCAATAATAGTATCTATCATTTACTGAGTACCTACTAAATACTAGCACTTGCCTATTTTATTGAGCAATGTAGTGTTATCTTCCAGATAAAGATACTGAGACAGCCGAGAAGTTGGGTAATTTGCCAAAGTGTCACAGCTCTGAATAGTGGCACTAATACAGAGACCATATCAGTCTTATACCAGAGCCCTTTCCTTCTATGACATGTCACTATATATGCTGCACTACCTCTCACAGTAAAATTATTAAATAAATGCTTTATGAAGAAATGAGATGTGAACTCCCTGGGAACAGGTATGTAAGTAACTTATGGAGGTAGCCTTGTATAAAGGCTAGGAAAAGAGCTACTAAAAATAGATATGGTAATTTTAAACAATCTAAACTAATAAAAGCGAAATATTAAAATTAACCGTTTCTCTGAGACAGGGTAAGCCACGCCCACCAGCCAATCAGAGCGGCTGTATGCAAATTAGCCCAGCCAACATGGCGGCCGCCACTCACGGACCTGAGTAAACAGCCCTTTCCATTGCGGCAGGAGCGAAAGTGAAGCTGCGCCCCTCAGCTCAGCTCCGA
>PVJC01016557.1:0-33579 GCA_004026665.1 Murina feae | reverse complement strand
CATAGAGGGGGTGCCTGCTCCAAGCTTCCACAGTGTGCCTGGTGGCAGGCCCCCAGCAGGTAGACACACACAGGAGGACTGCTCTGAGCCTCTGGTGGGGCTGGGGGCAGGTCCCCAGTGGCCACACACACACATACACACACACACACACAAAAGGTGCCTGGCAGACTGGGGCCATCATAGGACATCCACTGAGGGGTCCCAGACTGTGAGAGGGCACAGGTCAGGCTGAGGGACTCCCTCCACCCCGAGTGCACAAATTTTTGTGCACCGGGCCCCTAGTATATATATATATCTCTATATAGAGGCTTAACTACATATCTGAATGGTGAGCCAGAGAAGGAAGGCTAAAAAATGAGGTTGAATGTTAATAATTTGTATATTTACTTGAAAGGTATATTATATTGATGTTCATTCTTACACTTTCTTGTCATTTAAAAATATTTCAAAATAATAGGTTGAGAGTGATAAATAGCACTATATGTTATTGAGTGTTTGGAGTCTGTTATCAAGAAGATCTTGACAAGTTTGTTTTATGTTTTGATTACAAAAATATTAATACTTGTGTAGCTGTGTATGATTGCTTACCAGCAGGCTTCTTTAGATGTTTTTAGAAAATCAGAAAACTATCTTGAGATATGCTTATTGTTTTGGTTCTAAATCTTTAATAAGTTATAGAACAATTTAATGATATCTTGACAAGATGGAATTTAAGTTGATTTGATATAATATTTTAAACTTTTTGGAAAATTAGAGTTCCTGATAAATATATTTCTCATGAAATTCAAAAACATATTAGTCTATTAAGATTTCTGAGAAATAATTCAGTAAAATAGAGTATTTCTTTTGCTGGTTGACTCTTGATATTTTTCTGATATTTTTCAGTGGGCGCACCATTGTGGGATACTTTTTATTACAAGAAGATTTCCTATGTTCTTTATACTTATTCATCATTGTATATTTTTTAATCAAAAAGTAACTTGTATATTGCTTAATAACTTTTGGAGATCTTTTCTTTCCTATCTAGTCTAGCTCTAATACTGTGCTGTTATCTACAAATTGAAATCTTCATTGCTGATATCTAGATCTGCTTCATCGAGGAACATAGAGTTTCTTTCAATCATTTTTCCTTTTAAAAATATTTTAATGCTTTTATTATTTTTTTGTGAAGGTTAATTTGGCAATTATGAGACAGTTATTTAAAGTAAAACATGAGTTTTGATTGTTAAAAATAAGCAGTTTACACTTTGAATGTTTAATATTGTATAGTTCTTGGTGGTTTTTGCTTTGGCATGTACTGAACAGAAATGCTGGAACTTTCTACCACCAATATTCTCTGGATTAGTGATATGGAGTGATGTATAAATGAGCTTAACCACCAGCAAAAGTGAGGCTATGCAGTGGAAGAGAGTAACGTTTCTGAGTTAAAGCTGTATGAACTGTTAGCTAAATTAGTTACCTTTGTGGGCTTACAGCTAAAGAAATGATTTTTGTTTTGTGTTCTGTACCTCAAACATGCTGAAGAGGGTAACTAAAGTGGCAAAAGAGATTTTATATCTTTTCTACCTTAATGAAGTGAACAGCTAACCATTTTAGAGTCCTGAAGGCTAAGCATAGGTTATAAATAGTACATTAAATAAATATGTAACATACTGATTTCAAGGTAATATTCAGGGTGGGACAAAAGTAGGTATACAGTTGTTTGTATGGAAAAGAATATAATTAACAAATAAATAATACAAGAATAAATTCCTGTGTTTTGTGTACTCACAACTATATACCTACTTTTGCCCCAGCCTGTATACAGAACTCTAGAGTATTAAGTGGATACCCTTTAAATCGTGAAAGCTTTTTTTAAATTGATTTTTAGAGATCAGCTGCCTCCAGCACATCTGATACTGGGGATTGAGCCCACACCTCGGGCATGTGCCCTGACCAGGAATTAAACTTGGTGCATGGGACAACACCCAACCAATTGAGCCACACCAGCCAGGGCTAAATCCTGAAAGCTATTTATTTTAACGAAGGATAGTGATAACTTTAGGAAGTAATGACCACAATTTTGTACTAGTTATACATATACGAAGAGTTTCAAATAGATGAATTCAAAGGAATATTGGAGTTGGGGTATATGCCTAATTTTTAAACATTTATCATAGAAAATAAACATGACCTCCAAAACATCTATTGTAGTTATTAAGGTTGTGACCCAGATGATGTCTTTTTTTTTTTAATCCTTACCTAAGGATATGTTGATTGATCTTAGAGAGGAAGGGAAGGAGAGAGAGAAACATCAATTGGTTGTCTCCTGCACATGCCCTGACTGGGGATCAAACTCACAACCTAGGTATGTGCCCTGACCTGGAGTCGAACCCCCCATCTTTTGGTATATGGGACAACGCTCCAACCAACTGAGCCACCCGGTCAGGGCAGATGAACATCTCTTGATGGTTCAGAGTCCAGATAGTAGTCTTCTATAAATACTTGAAGTTGTTTTCAAGTGTTATGTTCTGTGAAGTAAGCATGAAAAGCTGATTTTAATTTAATGATTTTGCATACATTCAATGATGAATCACTATAAGTATTTTCAATAACAAGTAGTATGCACATATATTAAAATTGAAACTAAAATTTCACAAAATAAACATTATTATAGTGATACATTCTGATATATTTTCTTCTTTTAAATAAACACTGGTCATGAAACTGATTTGTACAACTATTAACAGGTTAGGAGCTGTATTTAGCTTGAAGGTGAAACAAATGAGATAGAACATCATTAGAACCTATATGCACACACTGTAGACCAATGACAATAGGAAGATTATCTTTGAAATAGTTGCTATTTTTTCTATATACAGTTTAAAATATTACTTAGGTTATTGTTAAAGAGTATTTTTCAAACTGTGCAAGTTATCATCTGCAAAAGTCCTTTATAATAACCTTATGTGAATCATAGCATTCAACTAAATTTTTTTAATACTGTAGAACTCTAACTTATAACTCAATAACTTTTATTAGGACATCTATTGCAAGTATGAGAAAAATCTAGACTAGAAGTAGATTAAAGGCAATACCTATAAAATTAGTAATTATAAAAGAAAAACCTTTTTAACACTGAAAATTTTTATTTTTGACAATTATTTATTTATTTTGAAAAATAATATAGTAAAAACCATTGCACATTACTGTGTAAAGTTAACACAAAGATTTGAACTTGCTGTTTGAAAGTGCTTTTTACTTTTGCATCTTTGTAATTTTTTTTAACCTTTGTAATTTTAAGTTGTGTTTATCATGTATTTATTTTCTATTCTAATTTCTGTTTTGGTTAAAGTTATAAACAGCAAGTTTTTGTGTTTGAATTCCTAAAAATGTTGGGATGGAATTACAGTAATGTGTTATGGCTTGGGCCCCTCGCAGGAGTGTATCTCGCAGTCAGCAGTGAAAACAAAGTTTGAACAGCACACTATCAGAGCTAAACAGATATTAGATACTGTGCAAGACATAATGGATTCCATAAACGTGGCAGCAGCAGAGAAAAGGTATGAGTGCATTTATTGCAAAATAAACGTGTGCTTTTATATCAAGATGACTTCCTTAAAATAGGATTTGAAATTGTTACATTATAAATACTTCTCCTACTAAAGTCAACCTTGTGAATTTAGCTGGTGTCTACTTGCATGTTTTTAATGAATATTAAATGTAAATATTCCGTTTATTTGTTGTACACATCATTTGCATTCCCTGGATTTCAGCATTGTGTATGGCTTGTGGTTTTAAAATGTTTTGTGGCTTTAAAATATCTGTAAATCAGTGAAAGAAGCATTTCTTCGAGCTAAATTTCTTAAAGAAGTGCAAAGCAGGTGGCCCTCTTTTTTTATATTCAACTCATGATCCATCTTTCATATATTCATACATTGATTCCTTAAAATCACTTTTTTTTATGCCAATGGTTGTTTTTTATCAGCTGACAAACAAACAAGGTAATATCTGCCAGCCAGAAAGTCAGTTTGGTAAGCACTACTCTCTATGTCACAATGTACTGCACTATTTTGTCCCATTTATTACTTTATAAAAATGAAAATGGCAGAACTGTAAAAGAAAAAGGTAGTTGTCACAACCTTGATACACTTAAAACAATGATCAGGATGTTATTAGATGTGACAAATATAATGATGGTAAGTCTCAATTGAACCTTTAGTGAGGTTAAGCCAATCAAAAGAAAGATATAAAGCATTAAAGATTAAGTCCAATTAGGAATTTTAAATGTATATAAAGCATTAAAGATTAAGTCCAATTAGGAATTTTAAATGTTGCTAGGAGCAACTCCCCTCCTGTCTAAATCTATTGTGTAATTTTGACATGTTTGCAGGAATGTATTATCTAAAAATTAGAGAATTTCCAACATACTAAAACAAAAGGGTGAGACCCTAGAATCTGATCTCAGGCTCTGTGCACTTCTCTGTATAATGAGATTGTATTGCCATTTATGTCCCTTTCAGCTCAGTAGCTATATTACAGTTGCCAAAGTAGTCAATTCGCTGGATTGACCTTACTAATTTTTTAAAAATATAGGACATTGAACTAAATGTGGCACAAATAATATGTAATTGAGGATGGTTTGTATAATCATAATGTCCTAGAAACTTTTGTTAAAGATGATCTTAAAAGGATCTTGGGTCTTTTTTCCCTACATCATCTACAGGTTGGCAAATTTTCTGTAAAGGCCAGAGAGAATATTCTAGGCTTTGTGGACCATACCATCTCTTGCAACTACTCAATTCTGCAGTTTTAGAGCAAAAGCAGGCATTTAAGTAATAGGTACATGAATGAGCATAATAACTATATTCCAAGAAAACTTTAAACTAGCAGCTGCTGGATTTGGCTTACAGGATGTCATTAGCTGGCCCTTATTTGTTACAGAAAGTCAGTATTGAGTTCTGTTCATATATATGAAGTGTTTGAAGACTTAGAATTCTTACTAATCCTTTGGTGGGACTCAAGTGACACATAGGCAGAGAAACAAAGTAATTTATATCCAATCTATAAAATATTTTGTAAGTGAAATGTAGTTTGAATCCTTTTCAATGTTGGAATATGAGATATTTTTCTTTTATCATACTAACAGATGGTTCATTATATGATTGAGTACCCTTGCTTAATTGCTTTGAGACTTTCATATCCCGATTATTAATTACTCTTCATACCATAATAGGGTTTATTCAATGGAAGAGAGGGAAGACCACATTGATAGACTGGACTTTATCCGAAATCAGATGAACCTGTTGACACTGGATGTTAAGAAGAAAATCAGGGAGGTTACAGAGGAGGTGGCAAACAAGGTGGGTTACAGTAATTTTATGACTAAATTGGGAATGGAAATATTTTTGATAATGCTAAAAATGTTATCCCTTTTGCCTTAAAGGAATATTTTGTGGGTTTTTTTTTTTTTTTCAGTTTGGTTTTTTTGAATGGTTGATGATCTTGTTTAATATTTTTACTCTGATTTTTTTCCCCCCATACTTTCAGGTTTCATGTGCAATGACAGATGAAATTTGTCGACTTTCTGTTTTGGTTGATGAATTTTGTTCTGAGTTTCACCCTACTCCAAGTGTATTGAAAGTATATAAAAGTGTAAGTTAAATTGTAGTTAAAGCTATACATACAGTTCCCTCACCGTATTCTACACTCTTATGTAGTGTGTTGTCTGTTTTGGTGTCTTTATAGCAGTCAGTACTCAATTGACCTGTTAACATATTCTGTGAACTCTTGTAATAAATGTAAACTACCTTGTATATAAAATAAACAGAAAAATCCTCTTAGAATAAGATCATTTTAGCACTTACTAAATTTCTAATGTTTTTATAAAACTTCTTATATTCTAGAGAAAAAATAATGTGTACATTTACTGTTTTGAACAGGAGTTAAATAAGCACATAGAAGATGGCATGGGAAGAAATTTGGCTGATCGGTGTACCAGTGAAGTCAATGCTTCAATGCTTCAATCCCAGCAAGAAATTATTGGTAATATTTATGTCTACAAGTTCTTTATTTTGTTGGTAAAGGATTTATTTTCTTCAGATATTTTACAAAACGTAAAACATTATTTACTATTGTTTTTTAAAATAAATGTCCTACTTTTGTTCTTTCTAGAAAATTTGAAACCATTACTTCCGTCTGATGTACAGAATAAACTACATACACTGATTCCTTGCAAGAAATTTGATCTCAGCTATGACCTAAATTGCCACATGTTATGTTCAGACTTTCAAGAGGATATTGTATTTCGTTTTTCCTTGGGCTGGTCTTCCCTTGTCCATCGTTTTTTGGGTCCTACAAATGCACAGAGGGTGCTTCTAGGATTATCCGAGCCTGTCTTTCAGGTACAGATTGTTTTATTTTGTTTTTGTTATTTGGAGTAGTCTTTTTATCAGGTGTTTATTGCTATACTGCTATACAGGTATGTGGCTTTGATTCTACCAGTTGAGATTCTCCTTTTATTTTCTGTTTTGTTATTGTGGAGGTTTTTATTTTAGTTAATCCTCACCTGAGTATATTTCTTCCATTGATTTTTAGAGAGTGTGAAAAGGAGTTAGGGAAGGATGGTAAGGGGGAGAGAGAGAGAGAGAGAGAAAGAAAGAGAGAGATTGATTGGTTGCCTCCTACACTTGCCCCAACCCAGGCCAGGGGCCAAGGATCAAAACTGTAACCAGACACTTGTCTGTGGGAGTCGCACCCTCGGCCCTTCAGGGAGCAGGTCGGTGGTCTAATCCCACTGGCCAGGGCGCTCTTGTTCTTTCTTTATGCAGACATCAGTTCTCACTTTTCTTGAGTATATACCTAGTAGTGAAATTGCTGTACCAAAGGCAAATATGTTTAACTTTCTGAAGAACTGCCAAAATGTTTTCCAAAGTGGCTGCATTTTACATTTCCACTAATAACATGTTAAGGTTCTTTTTCTCAACATTCTCATCCAGACTTGTTATTATCTGTCTTTTGTATTCCTAGAGTATATGAAGTGGTATCTCATTGTAGTTTTAATTATATTAATTTTAAACATCTTTTCATGTGCTTTTTTTGTGTGTGCTTTTAGCCATTCATGTATCTTGCTTTATAAAATGTCTATTCAGATCACTTGCCTAATTTTTAATTAGGTTATTTGTCTTCTAATTGACTTGTAGGAGTTCTTTATTTATTCTGGATGCAGGTCCTTTGTCAGATATACAGTTTATAAACACATTGTTTGTGGGAAACGAGTAAACTCGTCATATCGCTTTTTATACCAAAGTTAAAACTCGTTTTGTTCCACTAAGCGGTGGGGCGCGGGAAACTTGTAAACAAGGGCGCCAAACGGGTGACGGACTGCGCGTTATCTATTATCTATTGTCAGCGGTACCCTATGCATCTACCTGCCGATACAATAAATTTGGGACCGAACAAAAAACAGTGGCGGGAAAATGCCCACTTACAAAGTGTAAATATGCTCTTCTAACCTGTGATTTATCTTTGAACTTTCTTATATATTTATTTATTTTCTTAATCCTGACCTGAGGTATATTTATTTTAGAGAGAGAAAGGGGATGCAGGGGGGGTAAGGGGAGAGAGAACATCAATGTGATGGGTTGCCTCCTATAAGCACCCAGACCAGGGATCAAACCCACAGTCTTTTGGTGTATAGGACAATGCTCCAAACAGCTGAGCCACTTGGCCAGGGCTCTTGTGATTATTTTTATTGTTATATTTTTTTGTTAATCCTCACCGAGGATATTTTTCCATTGATTTTTAGAAACAGTGGGGGCAGGGAGACAAAGATAGAAGCATCGGTGTGAGAGAGAGACATCAATTGGCTGCCTCCTATATGTACCCCAACTGGAATCGAACCTGCACCTGAGGTTTGTGCCTTGACCGGAATTGAACCCGGGACCCTTCAGTCCGCAGGCCAACACTCTATCCACTGTGGCAAACTGCCAGGGCTTTAATTTGAGGGCCTGCTGTTACAGGTAAACTCATTGTATATTATGAAAATTTATTATTTTTTACAATATCTAAGTCATAGAAAATTATGTCATCAAAATAAGTTTCAGATCATTTATTTCCTTCATTTATTTATGGTAAACTCATTAACTAAAGTTGTTCTTTTCATTGATTTACTACTATAATTTTAAAAGAAATGCAATATAACATAGTAAACTTTATTCCATTTATAGTTGTTTAATTGTAATCCTTTTACCCAATGTTATTAGCTCCCCAGATCTTTAGCTTCTACTCCCACCAACCCAGCAACACCAGATACTGCATCACAGGAAGAGATCATGGTTACCTTAATAACAGCATTAGCTTCTCTTACATCCAGAACATCTATGGGCATCATTGTTGTTGGAGGAGTGGTAAGAAACAAGACTTTTTATTATTATGAAAATTGAAATTTTACAAAGCTTTCTGCTATATCGCAAAGAGAAAGGTATATTTACTTCTGTTTTCAGGATCTATAAATGACATCAAATGGCGTAGGTTAAAGTTAGTGAATTAAGAAGAGTTTTATAAGCCTCATCTTAAATTTTTAAATTCTATCCAATAAAGAGGGAATACGCTAATTGACCCTCACGCCATTGCAAAGATGTCAGTGCCCACAGCCAATAAGAAGGGAATAAGCTAATTGCTGCTCCGCCCTCAAAGATGGTGGCACCCACAGCCAATAAGGAGGGAATATGCTAATTGACTGTCATGCACCCAGTCCCCTCAGCCTCCCCCCTGCCCCCGGGCCGGCAGGCACACTGCAAGGCTGGGCCCACCCCCAGGCGGTTCCAGCCTTGCCACACGCCTGCCTCCAGAATCCCCCCACTCCCCTCAGCCACCCAGGGCTGGCCCAAGGCACAGGCAAGCCTCAGATATCAGCTGCCCAGCCACCCAGGGCCGGCCCGAGGTGCAGGTAAGCCTCGGCTGTCGACTGCCCAGCCACCCAGAGTCAGCCCAAGGCACAGGCAAGCTGCCTGAGACTCAGGTAACTAGGGCCGGCTGAGGCTTGCGCTGCCAGCAGTGGCAGCAGTAGAGGTGTGATGGGGGCGTCACCTTCCCCTGATCATCGGGTCGTCGCCTCCCATCCCTGAGGGCCCTGGACTGTGAGAAAGGGCAGGCACAGCTGAGGGACCCCACCTCTGGTGCATGAATTTTCACACACTGGGCCTCTAGTTGAAATGTAATTGACACTAACATTGTGTTAGTGTTAGGTGTATATCATAATGATTTGATAAATATATGTATAATGAAATTGTTACCACAATATACATTTTTTAAAAATACATCTTTAGGAAATAAATACCACCAACTAGTTGGTCCTTGAATAATGCTTTCCAACTATTTTTCCATCACGGCACACAAAGAAATGGTATTCGTACATGGAGTAACAGGAATGATCCAGATCCCATATCTAATCTTATCTAAATACCAAAGGGATCTGCCTTAAAGTATTAACGATTACTTCTTAGTAGTAGTTCTTACATGTTAAAAAATAAATTTCATGTCATTAACTGCATCAATTTACATGTTTTGGTTTTTAAAACCTCTAACCTAAAAGAAATAACCCCCTTTTTCAAGATATATTGAATCATCTCACCAGATGTCTAGCAGATTATCAAACTTCTTGCCTGATATTTATGTGCTACTCCTTTTTCAGCTTGTTTGATTTCTGATAACTTTAGATTATCTTAGAGTATGAATATAAATTTCTTAAAAATGGATCTGACTCATAAGACCTATAGTATAATCCTCCCCAGTGGTGTTTTTCTTTGTCAAAGTAAGCTGTAAATTTATCTTACAGATTTGGAAAACTGTAGGCTGGAAACTCATATCTCTTTCATTAAGTATGTATGGAGCTTTATATCTTTATGAAAGGCTGGCCTGGACCACCCGAGCCAAAGAGAGAGCTTTTAAGCAGCAGTTTGTGAACTATGCAACTGAGAAACTGCAGATGATTGTTAGCTTCACCAGTGCAAACTGCAGCCATCAAGTACAACAGTAAGTTGAGAAATTCATCTTCATGAGAAAAAAGAATTCAGCTTTTAAAAAGAGCACGTATATTGAAGTATGCCATGCATGCAGAAAATGCACAAATAAGAGTATAGTGCAAAAGAAGAAAAAAAAGAGTATAGTGCAAAGATTACAATGTGAACCCATTTGTTGTTAACATAATAAATACTTGGGTCCATTGAGTGTCCTCTTTTATGTATCATAAATATTTCATTGATTTAGTAAAAATATGTAGACTTCAGTTAAGTCAGTGCATAATATTCTGTATTTGGATACTACTGAGAGATGAATTAAAAAGTTCATGATTACAACTTAATAGAAGACATAATGTACATCATTATAATAAAAGTGAAAAGTGATAAGTAATATGAGCTTCTTAATGTGAGGCACTAGAATCTGAAATCATGAAGGGTAGTGGATCAATATAGATTTCATAGATGAGGTTGTAGAATGTGCAGAATGGGAAGATATAGGCAGAGAAAACAGCCCAAACCAAGGGCAAGAGGGTAGAGGAAAAGGAATGTGTTCAGAAACAGAAGAGTTTCAGTGAGCAATGTATATATGGGGAGGGGAGTACATTCAAGTATGAACCTAACAGTAGGACAGGAATCTGGATAATTCGGAATCCTGGGAGTGATATCTAATCTAATAAAAGAGTAATATGCAAATTGACCCTCACTCCAAGACACTCAAGACACGCCCACCAGCCAAGCCATGCTCACCAGCCAAACAGAGTGGCTGTATGCAAATTAACCCAGCCAAGATGGCAGCTGGCAGCCACGGAGCTAGAGCAAACAGGAGGCTTCCGTTATGGAGGAAACTGCCTGCCTAGGCTGCTGGGCCTCTACTCAAGGCAACAATATTTCAATTATAGAAGCCATGGAGCTGAAGCAAACAGGAGGCTTCCTTGCCTGCCTAGGCCTCCAATCAAGGCAACAAAGTTTCAATTATAGAAGATAAATAAACCTCAGAAACCTGACCTTGGGTCAATGGGAGCTGTGGGCAGCCTGAAAATGGCCCTCAGCCCCTCACCTAGGCTGGCCACACCCCCATGGGGTGAGGGTTCCCACTGGGGATCTTGGCCAGCCTGCAAACAGCCATCAGCCCCTCACCCAGGCTGGCCAGGCACACCAGCAAGTGGACATCCCCCGAGGGGTCCCAGACTATGAGAGGGCACAGGCCGAGCTGAGGGACCCCCTGCGTGCACAAATTTTTGTGCTCCGGGCCCCTAGACATTAATATTTAGCTCTAGGACAAATAGCTTTGCAGTGGTGTTTGTATAGAATGGTTTAGATTAAGAAGATAAGAATTTGCAGGGTTATTGTACTGTTTCAGACACAAGATGAAAGCCTATACTAACAGAGCTATAGAGAATGAGGGCATGGATTTGAGACCACTGAATTCATTCATTTACCAAATAGTTATTGAACTCCTATATTATATAATAGGTTTTTTAATTTGCTTTTTGTTTTTGTTTTGTTTTTTATTCCTCACCTGAGGATATTTTTTTCCTTTGATTTTTAGACAGAGTGGAGGGGAGGAGGAAAGACAGAGAGAGAAACATCTATGTGAGAGAGACACATCAATTGGTTGCCTACCGAATGCACCCTGTCTCAGGCTGGGGATCTAGCCTACAACTGAGTTTCATGCCCTTGACGGGAATCAAGCCCAGGACCTTCAGTCTGCAACCACTGAGTAAAACCAACGAGGGCATATATAATAGTTTTAATTTTATATTAAGGAAGATCTTCTATTGAATATAGCTGACCTCCAACAGAAATCAGCTGAGGTTCACATAAAAACAAAGTTAATAAAGCTTTCCATTCAACTGATGGTTAAACATTTATTGTCTACCACGTGACAATAACTGCTAGATGTTACAGGAAATAAAAAGTTAAAGATAACTTAATCATTTCCCTAGCAGGGGTCCTCAAACTACAGCCCGAGGGCCACATGCGGCCCACCAAGGACATTTATCCGGCCTGCCAGGTGTTTTTGCCACCTTGTTTTTTTTACTTCAAAATAAGATATGTGCAGTGTGCATAGGAATTTGTTCATAGTTTTGTTTTGTTTTTTAAACTATAGTCCGGCCCTCCAACTATCTGAGGGACAGTGAACTGGCCCCCTGTTTAAAAAGTTTGAGGACTCCTGCTGAGAGGATGTCACACTATCATTGAGATAACCTTAACTAATTACTCTAATACTAGCTGTATATTAATTTAATAAAACATTAAAATAATGAAAGATGCTTTATTTGTTCAGTATTGATAATTACAGACCATGGAATGAGAAAGATGTACAGGAGAATAATTGGCAGAGAATAACTAATAAGACGGTTAATGATATTCCAGAAATATATACCTGCTAGGCATGTTCCCAGTTACAAAATATAACGTATGAACTAGCACACAAAAGAAATAATGCCCTTTGATTCTAGAAACATGGTTAAATGTTATGATTTAAAGTATTTTTGCTTAAGTTATAGGATTAATGAAATTTTCTGTTCTCAGTAATTATTTTTATGGTAGGAGGTGAGTAAGGTTTACTGTGCTACTGAAGAAATATACCCATCGTTTGCCTTTTTATAGCTTGTTCGTGTTTACAGCCATATGGCAGAGGAAATAGTGCCTGTTGAGCATTGATCTTGAAGCCAGATGGAATTAGGCCCACAGTCACATTAAACTTACAAGTTCCATGCCTCCCTCATCTCATTCTTAACACTGTATTCTTTAATACCTTATGTTTTTAAGAGTATTTTAAACTTGTAATCTTTTATATAATCTTTTGAAAGCCAATTCATTTTAAGACATTTGTGATAGC
This sequence comes from Murina feae, assembly GCA_004026665.1. Taxonomy (NCBI): domain Eukaryota; kingdom Metazoa; phylum Chordata; class Mammalia; order Chiroptera; family Vespertilionidae; genus Murina; species Murina feae. Next base: position 20,733 of record PVJC01016557.1, on the reverse strand, counting down.
TGATAAAATTGTTTTTTATTTTAAGGGAAATGGCAACCACTTTTGCTCGCCTTTGCCAACAAGTTGATATTACACAAAAACATCTGGAAGAAGAAATTGCTAGATTTTCCAAAGAGATAGATCAATTGGAGGAAATACAAAACAATTCAAAGCTTTTAAGGTACTTAAAGCATTTTTTTCTCATTACCAAAATATGTGAATCACTAGTGATTATATTAAAACTTTAGCTTTCTGGTGGCTTAAATTATAATGTTCCATATTTAATTCCATATTTTTCAAATTTCAATGAATGCTAATTTCAACAAGAAGAAAAATGTGATGTAAATGGATGCTTTTAGATGTTAACTTTGAACTCTCTGTTAAAGTTTATTAGTCCCTTTTGAGAGCACAAGTCCTGTAATTAAAAGTATCACTTTTTAGTCCTGTGTCTCCAAGACCTATAACTTCCATTTTCATTGGGGAATATTGAATTTAAAGCTATAAAAGTAAAAAACAAACAAACATGTAGTATAATGTGGAATTCTAGTTTACTATGGTTTATCATGGATTCTTCAGAGGTCTAAATCAATTCTGTTTTAGGGGACAAGTCTCACCATGTGGTCTCTACTTCTTGGCAGTTAACAACTTTCTATCTCATTACCCATTTGCTGGTTTACATATGAGTCTGAGGGAATCATTAAGCATCATTTAGTCCTGCTGCTACTTACCTGGGTACATACAACAATACCATTGCCCATATAAGAGCAGTCTGTAATGTCTGCAAATTGGAGAGGCTGTCCTTGCGTCCTGAATTTTGAGACGTCTATTTAAAGCATGTGTGGTCATGTCTCTCCATAGTGTCCCAGTCTGGCAGCAGGCACACTCTCAGTGCGCCTCTGTCTCAGACTCCAGAGAAGATGACTGCCTATCCCTTAGGCCCCAGTCACCTTTCTCATACCCAGACATACCCAAGTGCTCCATCGTTCCTATTTCAAGTTAGATCTTCCCAAAGGCAGCCTTTCAAAGTTGGTAAAACTATGTGCAGTAGAATCTTTTTTGTTTTTTAACCTAGGGAGGTTTTTAAATAGTGTTTCATCTTGTCATAGCAAAACATAAATGACAAAACAGTTAATTGGCACTTACATACTTTTCTGATTTTAGCTGGACTGACTTGAATAAGTATGAATATTTTTGATCTACTAATTCATCCTTTTTCTAAGAGGAAGATAAAAAAAATATGTATCACTAGAGGCCCGATGCACGAAATTTCCCACAGCTGCTGGTACCAGCTTTCCTCTGGCACTCGGGATCCAGGCTTCCCTTGTAACCCTGGCTTCTTCCGAAGGACATCTAGTCTACTTATCTGCTAAGTAGATAATTGGAATCTCCATTGTTACTGGATTAGGCTCAGCCATTGAGATAGAACTTAACTTACCTAGTATTTCAGGAGAGTGGTTCGAAGAAATATACAGTAGAATTCATATGTACATTTAACTTACATGACCTCAAGCATGTGCACTTAACAAAACAAGACTAAGATAAAAAGAAAGGGAGAAGCTCATTCAAGTATGTGTATGTGCCCTGGCCCAGTATGAGAATGGGAGACCAAATCTGTGTTCCTTGGTCAATTTTAGGTCCAGTTTTCCTCCTTTTATGCACAGTTGACAATCAAATACGATTCTAGTATTCAAAAAAAATTTTTTTTGTAAACCATGGTCTATATATTAAACCACTTATTCTGTACTTGATGCTTAAAGGAAATTCAAAGACAGTTATAACTGTATGTAACTTAGGCTTTGACTCCCATGAAAGGCTCCCATGAAAGCACAGGAAATAGGACTCCATTTCCTATGCTTTTTAATAATTCTTTTAAGTCCTGAGCATTGGATTCTGTGTTTACTGCCGAGTTGTAGTAGCACATACTAGTACTGTTAAAAGGGTTTTTATAGTGTAATCTGAGTTCAGATAAATGTAGCAGCAGTTGGCTAGTGTTGGGTTTTCTTTTTAAGATTGGATGGAATGCATTTTTAAATTGTCCTTAATGATTTTGGTGTTTTGTTCATTTTTTTAAATTAGAAATAAAGCTGTTCGACTTAAAAATGAGCTGGAGAATTTTACTAAGCAGTTTCTACATTCAAGCAATGAAGAAGAATCTTAACAATAGAAATCGCTTTGGTGATCATCATAGGAGAAAATGCAGCTTGGATGATTTGGGACAGTTATTTTTATGAAATGATTTTAAATATGAATTGTACTCACTATACCTAAATAGCAAATTCTTGTGTAGATTCTGGTAATGATCTATCTCAGGGTGTTTGCATTTCTGAAGAGTGTTATTATATCTCCTAATTTAATTCTGGGGTAAAGAACAAGCTAATTTGTTTGATGTGGTAAGGTGATGAATTAGTTAAGAACAGAACCAACAATGTGACCCCTGAGGGGTGAGGCCTTACTCTTAATTAGGACTCTCTTCGTTTTTTTGCTTCTGAAACACTCAGCTTCCTGGCATCCAGGAGTTAGAGCATGCTCTTCTTTCTCAAAACTAATTTTTGATGTTACTTTAATGGGAATAGTCATTTTTTTGTTTTATACCTGCATTGTTTTAACTACCAAAAAGGAGTGTGTAATGTTCTTGAGTGTATTATCTTGCGAGTTACAGTCATTTTTGCCATTCTGGCAGGTAGGTAAACCACTAATAAGCTGTTATTTACTCCTTATGTTCCCATTAAAACTAACGTAAATCAGTTTAAAGGTTATTCTAAAAGTATCTGGGTCGAAATAGCTTCCTGATGTTTCTAGAGAAACATTTTCAGCTTCAGCTATGAGTACAGTAAGGGAAGCCAAGTTTTAGAAGTTTGAAGTAATAAAAATAGCCAGATGGGAGATCTGAATTTTGAGTGGTTACTGTCATGTACAAATTCTGTTCTTCAGAAGGTATTTGTTGAGGATACTGAATGAATTGTCACCCTGGGGTGGCTTTACTTTTATTTAATTGTATGAATTTGCCAGGGCATGGTTAAAAATTATCACTGTATTTAGTTTAATGAAATGTTTATGGATTCAAGCATTGTGTGTGTTTGTGTTAAAAACTAATTGAAACTTACATGGAAACATTTAAAAAATGACATTCTAGGGCTTTGTTATGCAAAAGGGAGCCTTGACGACCACCAAATCAGCATCAGTCTCCCAGGTGCTTGTGAGAAAGTAGGGAGGACACAGTGCTGCTTTTCCCTAGAGGGATGGTTAACGCTTCAGGCTCCGTTCTTCTTTTAATACTCAGTGCTTCCTTTTCTGTGCCTTTAAGGCTCTTAGATGCCATTCTGTCTTTTCACAGCTGGTGCAACAACACTATTTTTCAGGATATTTTAAAGAGAATATTATGTAGGCCATAAGCCTTTCAAAGATATATTTTTATGCCAATCAGATACTAGGGTGCCAAATTTGCAGTAAATATTAATTTATAGTTTTTGTTGCTTTATAACCAAAATTGGTACAGGCCACCAGTAAGTGTGGATCAGGTAACACCTGCAGCATGAAAACTTGATGTCTAAAGTTACAAGCTCTAGTTCTTAAATTTATACAAAGTATTTGAAATTTTGAAACAGCATAGTGGTTTGGTATTGCCTCGTTAGTGTACTACTATGGTTTGGTCCTTGGATCAACAGTATCACTTGTCAACTTGTAAGAGGAACACATTCTTGGTCTTACCCCAAACCCAAGAATCGAACACTACCTCTGGGGCCAGCACTCTGTCGTAAGAAGTCTTCCAGGTCATCCTGATGAATGCTAACATTTGGGAAGTCCAGGAATTGTGATTCTGGTATATAAGTTTGTAGTAAGTTTTCAATCACCAGTTTGAACACATTCCACCTGATCAAGTTTGAAAATCTATATGAATGTTGAGAATGGACACTAAAATAATGAGACCCAACCTTTATGCCTAGAAGTAAGTGCACCTATGATCCAGCCCATGAATTCTACAGAAATCATGTAAGTTACACCTGATGTAATTCAGAGTTCTTGTTCCCTATGTGTTTGCAGATTAATTTATAAACTTTGTATAACCTCGAACTTTTTACAAAACTACATTTTTAAAATAAGTATGCAAACTTGCAAGGTGAGAATAAAACTTTTGTCTGATAGTTGATAAATGTAGCATTTATACTGGCATTTAGTGAGTCTTGCTCCTAATTTTATGGTTAGATATATAAACTATCTTGGGCAGACTGGCTCTTCTTTTGATTGGATTTACTCATTTAGCATTCCTAGTCAGATATTGGAAGTTTCCTCATTAATCCTCCCCCAAGGCTGTGGTTATGAAAATAAAAACTTTTAATTCTAGCCCTGACAAGTTTGGTTCAGTGGATGGCACTTCACTATGGGTTCAGTTCTAGTCAAGGACACATGTCCAGTTTGCCTACTCAATCCCCAGTAGGGAGCGTGCAGGAGGCAGCCTATCAATGATTCTTTCATCATTGATGTTTCTGTCTCTCCCTTTCCCTTCCTCTCTGAAATCAATAACAATATATATTTTTTAAAAACCTTATAATCCTATAAGGGAATTATTTATCCAAGGGAGTTCCAGGGGAAGAATGACTTAATTTTGCTTTTTAATGACAATTTGTGGTCCTTTTAAGGGTAAGCTGACAGTACTAAAGGAGCACTATTATCTCTTGCTCTGGAAACCCATTAAATATCTATAATAATAAAAGCATAACATGCTAATTAGACTGGATATTCTTCCGGAAGCCAGGGTTTCCAGGGAAGCCCAGGTCCTAGGTGCCAGAGGGAAGTCGGTGCTGGCAGCCCGGGGAAGAAAGGCCTATTCTTGGGTGAATTTCATGCATCAGGCCTCTAGTATTTAGATAAAGGAATTAGGGCTCAAGATGACATATTGGGCTTGGAGTTTAGTTCTGGGACTTGTTAAAATCTAAATTTGACTTAAAATATGCCACATGAAATCTGGTTAAAGAACTTTATTCATTACAATATCATTTCACAGCCAACATTATTTCACAGAGCTACTGTACAAATACAGGAATGAATCACTGTGCAAGAAAGATCCAAAAATACTGTTAAATCATGGAACAAATCCATCTTTTGTTTGGTTTAAAGCTTTTACAAGAGCTTTAATTTAGTACATTCACCTCTCCCATAGCTATACTACTGACATCCCAAGTCTATTGGCCACAAGTGTGTCAAAACCATTCTAAGTGAAGAAAAACATTTTAATCAAACTTTTAAAAACCCACTTAAATGTGAATGCCTTTGAATAAGAATATGCAAATGCAGTGTTCAGATGTTTCTTTAGAAAGAAAACAAAAGGATACAGCACCATTGTGTGACAGACATCAAAGGCTGGAAGTGCCAAGTGTATCTCCAAGGTTCTATTAACTAAGAAATAAATATTGTATGATTTTTTTGTCGAGCACATTGAACACCAGTTAGAATACAACCAGTTTTTTTCAGAATGCTGAATTGTCTTATAGGGTAATTGGGTTAAGAAAAAAAACGACAAGAAATTTTATCAACATGCAAACAAATTAGCTAAATACAAGTTGTACCTTTACTCTTTAAAACAGTGCTAAGACATTCAAATACAAACCATCTTCATGAGTACCTATGGTAACCAATATTTTTAAAAATACGAAATTTAAGGCAACTAAAATTGAACGAGGGAAGAACTAGTAAGTGTAAAGTACTTTACATTCTAATTAATCAAATTTAAAATGCCAATTTTATCGTTGTGCTACCTTTCCTCACAAGAAAGACAGTTTGGCTTGTGGGTCTTAAAAATTCTAACAGGATGGGAGAAAGTTTAAAATTTTGCTTTCCACATGGTGAAAGGGGAACTAGAAGCTTAACATAATAATTAAAAAAAGAAATTCTTTAAGCCTGACTCACACCCTAAAGACTCTAGACAAAATAATAAAAATTGTAGAAAGGAAATTATTAAAATAAGTTTTTGGGAGGTTGTTTAATCAGTTTTCATATATTTACTATTATATACATCAACAAGTATTCAATTTTGTTAGTTTTTAAAAAATATATTTTATTCATTTCAGAGAGAAGGAGAGAGGGAGATAGAAACATCAATGATGAGAGAATCATGTATCAGCTGCATCCTGCATGCCTCCTACTGGGGATTGAGCCCACAATCCAGGCATGTGCCTTGACCTGTGACCTCCTGGTTCATAGGTCAATGTTCAATCACTTAGCCACACCGGCGGGACTTGTTATAGTTTTATAATGTGAGACATTCACAGTGTTCAAAGCATAAGCTCCCCTGAAGGTTTTCACTTTTAAAATGGTCAGTCGGTATTATTAAATCTAAGACCTCAGAAATGCTGGAAAAGGTCAATTATATAATATTTCACAGTATCTTTTTTAACTAATAAAATTTCACTTTCTCAGCTGTAGAAGTCAAGATCCATCAGGTTGACTTTTAAATTGCTTACCCCATACTCCAGAAGCACCTATGTCCATTATGTCATCACATAGTATTCATCAGTTCAGCTGAATTCTAAATTTAAAAGAACTGCTTGCTATTCTCTTATAGTTGAAATAGTAAGCCCAAATCTTTGCCCCTATGAAAATGGGACTCCATATGGTGTGTGTAACCTCGGAGTCACAGTATAGAAATATGAACTAGGGAGGGACCTAGCTCATGGTAGCAAGAAGTCCTTTCTTGAGCAGGTTTCTGGATGATTTAGTTAATCACATGGCAGGTCACTATTTTAGAAAAGAATGTATGCCTTTAAAATATTTTTTTAAAAATTCTTGTTAGATCTCTTTAGAAACAACTTTGTGAGGTGATTAGTCTACAAATAAAACCTGTTTCTTATAAGATAAAAAGAAAAATTAATAGGGCTTAGTTAACTCCAAAATACTTTTTTGTTTTTTAATCCTCACCCGATTATATTTTTCCCATTGATTTTTTAGAGAGGGGGGTGAGGGAAAGAGAAATATCAATGTGAGAGAGAGACATCGATTGGTGGCCTCCCACACATGCCCCAACAGGGGCCACGACCAACCTGCAACCAAGGTATGTGCCCTAGTCCAGGAATCAAACCCATGACCCTTCAGTTGGCAGGCCAACGCTCCAACCCCTGAGCCAAACCAGCCATATCCTTGATAATACAAATTCTTTAAAACTACATTTGGCCATATTTTTTAAGTCTTCAAAAACTAAGATTGAAACTGCAGTGTTTCTACAAATTATATATTGTTCTTTTGGACTTCAGGAAGTCTCAAGAAAACAAACAATCAGCTGACCTTGAACTGCAAGTAAATATATTTAGCAACTGGAATCCATTTTACTAGAAAGCAAAAGCTTAGTAAGTTAATGTGATAAGGAGATAACAATTTGGTCATGTGTAATTAGCCACAATCTTAGTAGGTTTCAGTTACCCAGTACGTATTTAATTATGTACATATTTAAATTGCTTTTCAACTATTCACATAAACTGACAGTAAAATAAATCGTTTTTATCCACATATTTAAGACCATAGAACTATAGTTTGTGTGCCTTTCACTAAAGTTCCTAGAATAACTTTTAAAGTAGAGGGGATACGCTCTCTACGCAAGGCTATTTTGCACATGGAAGAAGTGCTGTAAGATTTTGGAATGAATTGCTGAATTACATGGCAAACCCTCACCCCCTTTTGGAAATGAATATATTGCTTTCAAATACTCTATCCTAATTTCAAAGAGCTGCTCTTTATGAAGTGATATAGTTCACAAATAGTAATAGCAAAAAGTTCATAGAAATCTGTGTATATATGAATATACGTTCATGCCTGCCATCTACAAGTATGTTTTTTTGGCCCCATAACTTAATCTTCCTTTATTCATTTTATTCTCTTTTCAATAACAACTGATGTTAAAACTGACTTCATTATAGTTGGTGCACTTACTAGCACATTCACAATATAAAAATGAGAACTGACATAAAAAATGGGAATATTTAGGATTCCAGGTGATCAAAAGTTAACAGAGACCTATCTCAAGAGTGACAGTTTATTGATTTAACAAAACAGTACACTTCTATAATGTATCAGGATAATGTATCATGACGTCACCATCAAACAAGACTAACAATCTTCCCATGTCTATCATTTAGATTTATTTGTAGGAGGAAATTCAAGGGGGAGAGTATCTTTGTTTAAATCCAGGAGGACTCATTCTAGTAATAGACAACATTTTATTATACCATTGACAAGCAGAGGAATGAATTGCTTAGTATTTTCCTCTGACTCCTTTAAGTACTTACTCTTGGAATTTTCCTCTTGGCTTTAAAATGGAGCCACTTGGATCTAGCCATTCTTCAAAGCAGAGCCATGCACTTAGAAACCAATATTTTGTGTGAAAGAAATGTTAAAGAGCAGAGCTTTAATGTTTCCTTTTTAAAATTTGACAGTTCACATCATTCAGATTTCATATGTGTGAACATAAATTTATAAAGCCACCCTGTCACAACTGTAACTACTCAGATCTAGTGACTGGTTAGATTTTACACTTTTCAAAACAACGCTGTCCTTTTTCCTTAGATCTAGATGCATACTGGCAGAACACTGTGTGCAAGGACAATCCAAGTGTTCATCCATGTCCTAGAATAATGAGTATACAAACTCAGTTCTAGAATATGAAATCAATAGGAAAGTCCAACTATTTAGAGGATTACTCAGAGTAATTTGATCATAATCTGCTTTTTAAAATGACAGGAATCATTTATATGAGATTATTGCTATCTACCTATTAATAAAGTTTCTTACGTATGTCTAAAGTTTCAGAGTGAAATCTCTATCCCCTAACCTTTCAGATTATCTTCCCCTCAAAGGACTGAAAATGAGCACTTATTTAAACTGATAGGATGGCAAAGGATGCACCAAGAAACTAATGATACTCAAAGGGGCTCTCCTCAGGCACCTACCTGTCAGCATTCTTAATACAGTAAGCAACCAGGATCTTTTAGATCAAAAAGGGAGGTCAGCATTCAAGGAGACTCTTCAAACCTAAAGACATGGTATTACCTCCATCTATTGCACCTGGTGCCTCCATTACAGAAATAAAAAATGTGATATTTCTAGTGTATGCAAAGTTTAAAATGAAATTCATAAATGAAAGCAATCAAACACGATAGGTTGCTATAATGTGTACATTTTGTTCTACACAAAACAATGAGTGAAAGTAAAACTTAAAGGTTAAATGAGCTCAATGCACTGGTCCTTTTGATCTCAGCGAGCACCTTTGCCTTGTGTTGTTTTTTTTCATCCTTTTCTGTTTTGTAGTTTACTGAAAGCTTCCTTTTGTATGCAGTAATCTCAATAGAAAAATTTTCAACAGCAAATATTAGAATTTTTTTTATCACAGCTACAGGCTGAGCACTGATTTCTCCAGATATCAACAGAGAACAGCAAAATTATATGCACTGTTAATTCCAGATTCTAAGAAAACTGTCCCAAGAGCCTGTTGCCACAGCCATGCCATCATCAGTTACACCCAGACAGCTGACACGGTTGTCATGACCAGCAAGAACACCTGAAAAACAAAGTCCAGTAAATAGTAATGGCAAATTTTAAATTCAAGCATATATTTAAAAATGTAGAAAACAACACATTTTTGTTTTGTTATGGATGCTAATTGCTTCAACCCAGGCAAAACACCTATCACTTGCAAAAAGCAATTGGTTTTGGGGAACACAAAGCTCCAAAATGCAAACTGAGCTTTGTACAATATCTTAAGAGAGGCTGTAGGAAATTATCTCTGGGGATGTTCATGTTGTACTCTTACTCCCTCAGAAACCTCAGGAACTGTTTAGGGATTTAAAAGGGTAAGGACAAAAACCCATAAAGACAATGAGGGTATGAAAGTAGGCAATGGCTGCAAACTGGATGGTGGGGACTTGTCTTAGTGGACCCTAAAATGCTCAGTTCATAGCAAATGGTCTGGTAAGCCAAGAAACAAAATTACACAGCAGAACCTCCCGAAGGGTCAGGTCCTAGTGAGCCCAGGCGTGTCTGGAAGCAGGTGGTGGAAGCTGGGGTAAACAGATGCTAGAAAGTGTTCAGGAATCGGGCTTCCCAGGTGTCCTGCATGGCAGAGCCAGGTGACTCCAGCGTGCACCAAGACATGAGGCTATAGAGACTTATTTGCTAGAAAGTAAAAAAGAGTCTCCTAATGAAGAAAACGGGTCCAGGTGAGATTGGTGAAACTGTGCTGAAAATGGGGAATAAAGAAAGTTGACCTGTTAATTGTTTTACCACCCAGCTTTCCTCCTGAAATCAGTCCTAAACTGACAGCCAGTTTATCCATTCCAGGGAGAAAAGTGGAAAATCCATCTCAGAGAAATGGCAACAATGACCATGAATAAGAATAGCTGGGGGGCTGCCATTCCCTAGATCCAGGGTATCCAGGAACCTCCAACAACAGTCAGGAACCTTTCATGTTCCCTGACAAAACCCAAACGTAACGTGGATGCAAGTACTAACCTGCACGATCTCCTTTCAGTGTGTCCCACACGTTACAATTAAAGTCGTCATAACCAGCTAACAGGAGGCGCCCACTCTTCGAGAAGGCTACAGAGGTGATCCCACAGATAATATTGTCATGAGAATACAATAACAACTCCTGGTCCGCACGAAGGTCAAAGAGACGGCAAGTGGCATCATCAGAGCCAGTGGCAAAGGCATAGCCATTTGGAAAAAACTAGAAAGAAAAGCAACAAACATGAATTCCATGGACATGTACAAAACCATGTGAAATAGTGTAAGAACAGGCTCTGGGGTAAAACAGACCTAGATTCAAATTCCAACCTGGCTTCTTACCGGTGAGTGCTGTTGGACACTAAAGATCCTTCAACACTTTGGGCCTTAGTTTCAGTTTTAGAGGGTGGGTTAAGATTGAATGAAATAACATATGCCAAGTACACAGTCTATTGTTTAACACATAGCAAGTAATTCAGTAAATATTAGCACTGGTCCTCCATATGTCTTACTAAAATATTTAAATATTACTATTTATAGAATTTATGTATCTGTACTCATTTTTTTAATCTTCACTCGAGGATGTTTTTACTGATTGTCATAGAGAGGAAAGAATAGGGAGCAAAACATCGATATGAGACAGAACATCTATCAGTTGCCTCCTGCACACTTCCTACCTGGGATTGAGCCCACAACCCGGGTATATGTCCTGAGTAGGAATCGAACTCACAACCTCTTGGAACACAAGATGCACCCAACCAACTGAGCCACACTGGCCAGGCCTGGTTTTTTTCTTTTTTAAATCAAAGTCTTACTATTTGGGAACTCAATGTCATAAGAGCTCATTATAAGAATTTATAAATTGTAAGAATCCTTGAAGGCAATGAGTTAGGAAAACCATGCTAGATAGTTCATACTTTAAATGCACAATAAATGTCCCTTAGAAATGCTATTCACTTACACTGACAGCATTAATATCTGACAGGTGTCCAGAGAAAGACTGTCTACACATTCCATCGCGAATATCCCATAATTTGGAAGAGGCATCACAAGCACCAGAAACAAAAGTCCTCATGTCAGGACTCAGAGAAAGACTCATCACATCTCCAGAATGCCCAGTGAACGTGGTGGTCTGCTGGGCAGTTTCAACGTCCCATAGGGCACTGCAATCAAAAATGAATAACAATAATGACCATTATATCTTCTTACATTAATCCCTACTATCATCCTCAACACCCAAATCAGCATTCTTCTGAAATAAACTTACCAATTTGTATCTCCTGAACTTGTAACAATTTGGCTGTCATCTAAAAAACGGCAGCAGGACAAGTAGCCTATAGCACAGAGAGTAACATATTTTAGGTTATCGTTGATCAAATAACCCAATAAGCATAGGAAATACTAATATACATACACAATTAGAGAGAGAGGAACATCCATTTGTTGTTCCACTTACTTATGCATTCATTGGTTGCTTCCTGCATGTGCCTTGACCGGTATCAAACCTGCAACCTTGGTGCATCAGGACAATACTCTAACCAACTGAGCTACCCAGCCAAGGGCAAATACTAATATATATTGTTAAATATATAATACCTGGGCAACAGTGTTTTTTAGTACATTCTACAGTTCAAATTTTAATTACTTCCAACTCTATGCTATCTGAAACTAAATTTTACCAACCAACTCTTTTAGATATTTACTGTGTCAATGACATCATGGTGGGCCCTCTCTACAAGTTACAGCCTGAGTAAGACCAAGTCCCTCCCACCTACTGCAATTACCTGAGAGACATACTCCTCTCAAATGTCTATAATCTATGGCAGATGGGATTAAGTACCTTGGAGAAAGACAAAGTGTTGTGAGACATAAGAACCACCACCCCGGTGAAAGCTTCAAGAAAAAGTAGCATTTGAATGTTCAGAACTAACCAGTATTTCAAAATATGAAAATGGCAGGGAAATGCCATTGTAGAGATTTTGTAAAAAGCATGGTCAAATAGTATTGCAAGGAATGCGGAGAGGCAGAAACCCGATGAGTGGCCAAAAATCATAACACTGCTAACCAAATGTGGTACCACTGGATTATGGTTTCGTGTGCACTCTGGAGAATAAAGCAATGTGCTATTACATTGAAAAACACTTTATAAACGTTACCTTATATAATAAAAACCTAATATGCTAAGTGTCTGGTCAGCTGTTCAACCTATCAAAGCATAATATGCTCATGATATGCTAAGGCCACTCAACAGCTTGCCATGACATGCACTGACCACCAGGGGGGCAGATGCTCCAAGGAGTTAGCTTACTGCTGAGGTCCAGCCGATAGGGACTGAGGGAAATGGGCCAGACATGTCCTGGAGCCCTCATGCAGTCCCTCTCTGGCTGGCCAACCTCCCACATCCCTCCCTGTCCCATTCATGCATCAGTGGGGTCCCTTGACCTGGCCTGTGCCCTCTCACAATCCGGGACCCCTCAGGGTATGTCGGAGAGTCGGGTTCGGCCCGATCCCACAGGCCAGGCTGAGGAACCCATTAGTGCACAAATTCGTGCACCGGGTCTCTAGTCTTAATATATACTTACTTTCAATTATATAATCAAATATAGGTGCCAAAACCCTGTGATGTTATATGGTTGCAGAGAATACAGAAAATATTTGCTTTATTTTTGTATTTTCATTATTGTGTAAATTTTTTTTGCAATAAATTTATCACCCTTACAAAAATAATACCTTTTTAAGAAAAACAGGGTAATATTCAGTGGAGCTCACCTATGTGACCCGGTAACTCTCGGCTCACTCTCACATTTCCCTCTCTGGTCTTTAAGTTATATATAGAGCAGATGTTGTCCAGTCCTCCACAAGCCACATAATTACCAGAGGGGGCATAAGCACAGGTCATCACCCAGGAGGACCTCAAAGGAATGGCATGCATCTGCAGAACAAATGGAATGCACAAAATCTATCACTAAAGAACTACAGTCATTCGTCTTCCTACCTATTTACAAAGAAGCAAATATTATGAAAAATGTATCTAAAAATTAAGGTAAAATAAAGAATGCAATGGCTTGGGAAAGAGAACGCTGAAAAATAAAATAGTAATGCACACTGAAATACCTATTTTTTTCTGAATTATAAACAATTCAATTTAACTGCTCTTTTCAGAAATTATTATTTTAAGAGAAGCAAGAACAAGCATATTTCAATACAGTATAACAACTTAAAATATTAAATGTAAAATGTTAAAGGTAAAAAATGTAATAAAATTGTTTTTGCAGTCTTGTGCAAAAGAGGCATTTCTTCCAACATAACATTGAGTAATATAAGTATCAGAGTCTATTAAAATGGTTCTTCCATGAAGAGATGGTTCCTCTAGTCACAGGGCTCAAATTTAAACAACAGGAAGAGTTTCCATGACCTACTCGTACCACTGACTAGTGCCTTCTTACCCAACACCATTAATGCATTTGCAGGTCAGGCAGTTAAAATTTAAGGTATATGGGACTTCCAAGGCTAAGTGGTCCATACAGAGAATCAACACACTGTGTGTGATTACTAGTGTGCTCTCACTTAACTCAAAATAATATTTTCGATACCTATTTTTGTTTTGTTTTAGGAAGATATAATTGAAAGACCCATGCTTAACGCCAATTAAAATAGAAGAACTGTTATAATGCAAATCTGTCTTGGCTACTTTTAAATTCTCAACAGGCTGAAGACACTGTTTACTTCACAAAATAATACTTTTTAAGTTTTAATAAAAGAGTACATAGAACTTAAAGGAATTTGACCTGTGAAAGTTTTCCTGAAGTTTTTTCACTACCACTCAGCACCTGTGTGTCAGGCATTCCTTCCAGGGGACACGTCAGGGGGACCTGATGGCTTCCCCAGCAAGAGCTCTAAGCAAGTTGTCAGCTGTCTCTTCTGAGCAGCCCAAACACACATCAATGCCTAGAGTGGACCAACGAAAAGCCTCCTCACCCACAGCTAGAAATAAAAATCTCAGGGTCATGGTCACACTGGGGAATTGGAATTTGTTTAGCAAATTATTTCTATGTAAAACTGATGTACACTCGCTTCCAATATTCAAATATGAAAGTCTAGTAAAACACATTGAAAAATATTCCTGAATTTGTCCTTGGGCATGAAAATGGGGCTAAATATTAAAATAAAGCCTAAGCTTCAACAGAGGATCTAGATTAAAATGAGTAGACTACATTTATCTCAGAAGAAAATTACAGTTGGAAGCAACAGAATAAAGGAAAGAACTGATGGACATCAAATCAAATAAGAGGTTACTTAAGAGAATGATTAAGAAATTCTACCTTATTTGTTGTATAGCTATCCCAAATAATTAATTTTCCATCCTGGGAAGCACTGACTAGTAGCCTAGAGGAACAAACAAAAATAATTTGACACTTAAAGGAAAAAAGTAGTTTAGATTAGCTATGCATGGAATTAATGTAGAACAGTTCAGAAAAATATATAATTTCTTGAATTAAAAACTTGATACCAGAAAACAGCCCTCCAACTTTAAAAGAAATATATTCTGCATGCCAAAATTTTCATCATAACATAAAAATTTAGCAAAATTCAGACATTTTACTAAAAATGTCTGGTTATGATTCAACTTTTTCATGTTGACAGCATTCTGCATTTTTATTCAAGATTCTGGTAAGTATTAGCTGACTGGTTTGTGTTTAGTGATATAAATTTAATGACAATAGAGTAGATTTAAGCCTAAAAATCATATTTCATTCAATCAGAAAGTATCAATTGAGATGTGAAGGTAGTGTTATGTGTACACACAGAAAATACTTCCTACCTTTGATGCCTCCACTACCTGGTAGATAAGATATTTACACATATAAGAAATCAAGTAAGTGAAAACTGCCAGAGGAGTAGCATAAAATAAATGCCAAACCAAAGTAAAAGATGGAAAAATAACTGCTATTTGAATTAGCCAAGGAGTCTCACAAAAGAGAATGCATCTTGAAAAATACAATTTGTAGAGCTAACAATACATATGTACTTCCATCCTTTGTGAATTTAGGTAATAATTACAGCAATATCCAGGAAATTCTACATAGCAATATTCAACAATATTTGCTTATTAACGGAAATTGCATGGTTGGTATACAATAGAACTGCTTTTGGCATATTAAACAACAGTATTAACACCCCATTGCAAAGAAAAGAAACCCTAAACAGTATATCTGGATAATTTAATAATGGATATTTTTAAGAGATAAATTTATTTCCATAGTAAAGGTTTTTAAACTTTTAAAGTGTCATTATTTTTAATGAAAGCAAAGTCTCATAATAGATGCATTTTCTGCAAACATTTCATAAATATAGTTCGTTTACTAACTATAAAATTATTTGTTTTAAAGGAAATACAAATGGTAACAAAAAATAGGAAAAAAAGGGAATACATATGGAGATTCTTAATGAATATAATTCTGTGGGTAGTTTGGAGATAGCAGGTACAAACCTTGAGTCATAGCCCCAATGCATGGCATAGATTTTAGCGAGGTGCCCCCTCAGCGTACGTCTTGTTCGCATTTGTATCCGACCCACGGAATCCATATTTGATGTGATCTTTAGAAAGTGACATGAATGTTATTCTTTACCTTAGACATAGCTCAGAAAATAAAGTAAAAACAATTAATAGGCAAGAAATCAGGCATAAGAAGGGATAAAAAATGGCAGAGTAGGAGGATGCTGCACGGACATGCTCCCAGGAACAAGCTGAATTACAACTGAAAAATGGAAAGGCTTCCTGAATAATCAATGGAAAACTCACAGGAGGGAACCTTGTTATCCAAGGACCGAAGGTGGAGACCACATAGAGACTGATAGGACAGCAGAGACACGAAAGGGCTGGCCAGGCACCCACAGACCGGCAACTGAAGCCCCAGAGAGATAGCTCAGCTGGGAGTGGGGGTGCCACTGAGAACTCTGGGATCTAATCCCAAAGCTGGACTCCCCAGCAGAGAGCACTAAACCGAGGAAGGTACCCACATAACATCTAGCTGTGAAAAGCAGTGGGGTGCTATCTGCCAGGGAGTGGCAGCTGAAAGTTCAGGCACCCCCTTAAAGGGCCAACACACTAAATTCCCTCTGGAGCCACCCACCTTGTGCTCCAGCAGAGGGAGGGTGAAGCAGACTGGAGCTGTGAGAGTAGGACTGGGGACTCGGGGAGTAGAGCTAAGAAGGCAGACACCCCAAGTTTCCTGGGCTGACTCATTCCCTCACACAGTGGAGGACAGCTTCCCCACTTAGACATCTGCCTTTCCTGGCGGAAGACAGTCGACAAACCCAATTGGAAAACATCTTGCCCTGAGGCCACTTAAGAGATTAAAATTAACAATTAACCTCCAGGCAGAAGCACCTGCCCCATCCTTTTTGAAAAAACTTTCACCACACCCAAGGAGGAATGCCTGGGGACAATTCAAGGCAGTGGTGGTCTCTGGAGGATTTGAGTCTTTGCCTGATCCAGTTAGTCAGAAATAGTCTTTACACTGTCCTGCACTAGAGATTGAGAGGTGTAAAGGATCTACCCAAAACACAGTTACAAACCCAAATAGACAACCAAAATGAGAGAACAGAGAAACAACCCCCAAGTGAAAGAACTAGCACATTCTTCAGAAGAAGAGCTAAATAAAGTAGAGATAATAAATTTATCTGAAACAGAGTAATGATGTTAAAAATGCTCAACAATATGAAAAAAGATATAGTAACTATGAAAAAAGAATAGTCTGAGATAAAGAATGACATAACACAAATAAAGAACATATTGGAAGGAATACACAGCAGATTAGGGGAAGCTGGGGATCAAATCAGTGAATTAGAAGAAAAAGTTGAAAATATCACTCAATTAAAGAACCAAACAGAAAAAAACAATTAAAAAATAGGAAGAAAGTTTAAGGGAACTGTGGGACAATGTGAAGCATAACAATATTAGAATAGTAGGTATGCTGGAAAAGGCAGAAAGGGAGAAAGGAATAGAGAAGGTGTTTTGAAGAAATAATGGCAGGAAACCTCCCTAACCTGGAAAAGGAAAAAGTTACACACGTTCAGCAGGCACAGAGAACCCCAAATAAGAAGAATCTAAACAGGCTCACACCCAGACACACCATAACTAAAATGCAAAAACTAAAGACAAAGAGAGAATCTTAAAGGCAGCAAGAGAAAAGAAAATTGTTACCTACAAAGGAGTTCTCATAAGGTTGACCCTGATTTCTCATTAGAAACTCTACAGGCCAGAAGGGAATGGCATGAAGTACTCAAGGTAATGGGAAGCAAGGATCTGAGACCAAGATTACTATATCCAACAAGGCTATTGTTCAAAATGGATGATCAATAAAGAGCTTCTCAGACAAAAAAAAAAAAAAAGATTAAAGGAGTTCAAAGTTAAAGAAGAAGAAACAGAGAAACCTAGTCATACAGAATTAAAATGGCTATAAATAAGTACCTCTCAATAATAACCCTAAATATAAATGGATTAAGTGCTCCAATCAAAATGTGAAGGATAGCTGAGTAGATACAAAAACATGCCCCAACTATATGCTGACTACAAGAGACCCACCTCAAAACAAAAGACACACACAGGATGAATGTGAAAGGATGGAAAAAAATTTTCCATGCAAATGGAAAAGGAAAAAAAAAGCTGGAGTAGCAATACTCACATCCAACAAAATAGACTTTAAAAGCATCATGTAAGCAAAATAACCCAGTCAGAGAAAGATAAATATCATATGATCTCACTCATTTGTGGAATATAATGAACAACATAAACTGATGAACAAAAATAGAGCCAGAGGGGAAAAAATATACTAGAATATAATAGAAGTAATCCTGTTGTTTGCAGATTTTTAATATATCCTACAACTTTTGTGATATCATACTATGTTAGTAGAGTTTTGGTAATACTATTATACTTAAAATCCTTTTATTCTTGAAATGTTAATGTTTATTGCATGTAATATTATTATATGTAAGATCATTTTTCTTGAGTAATTGGTGTTTATTGTATGTAACTTCATATTTAAAATCGTTTTTCTTGAAGTAAAAAAAAACTAAGACATCCATTTAGAAAAGGGGAGTTAGGTAATACACTCTGAAGGGACAGATGAGAATGAAGACATGAAGGGATAACACCTACGCTTTAAATATGCTAAAAAGTAACACCCCAGAAAACAAAGGAGAATCACAGCTTATTCTAGATTTGGCAAATCTAGAACTATTTTACAAATCTGATGTTGTTAAGATACAATCAGCCAGCCATCTTCTCGCTCTCTCTTTTTTAACACTTTGTCATTCCTCATAATCTTGCCAAACTACCCCTATTTTACTCTACTCTCCACCTATCCTCTATACGACAGTGTTGTCCAAAACTATCTGTTTGTACAAATCATTTAGGGCACCTGTTAAATGTCTTGCCCTGGCTGGCTTGGCTCAGCGTATAGAGCATCAGCCTGTGGACTGAAGGGTCCGAGGTTCAATTCCCATTAGGGGCCTGTCTGTGCCTTGGTTGCAGGCACATTCCCAGTGGGGGGGGGGGCGGTGCAAGAAGCAGCTGATCGATGTTTCTCTCTCATCGATGTTTCTAACCCTCCATCCCTCTGTCTTCCTCTCTGTAAAAAATCAATAAAATATACAGTGCTGAGGAACACTGAGACCTGTTGCCTCCTAGGGCAGGGCTGAGGATCAGCCATAGCTGTTTGCTCTGCCCTGTTGATTCCACCAAAGCTGTGTGCAGAGGTTTTGCATATGAAAGGCTGGGTAACCTCAGGCAGAAGCTAAAATAGCATCTCCTTAGAGAGCCAAGAGCCAGTATACCCAGTGGTCAGAGTGGGTCCACCCAGATTACAACTCCTCAGATCCATAAGCAACATATTCAGGGGTCAGACTCAGTGAGCACCAAAGCCCCCACTGAAACAAGTCTTGTCCCATAAGGGTGTCTCCAGCACAGAAGTTCTCCCACTGTAGACACAGCTGATTCTCACAGCCAAGTGGCCTGGAGGTCAGTTCCTCCCAGTGATACCAACAACAATCAAGGCTTAGCTACAACAAGACTGTGTACAAAGCCTACAAAGTGGTGTATCAAGAGTGTCCACCTCAGAGGAAGCAAGATGGCGGCATAAGGTAAACACCGTAAATGCAGCCCTGAACAACTATTTCAGAATAACCACAAAAAGAAAACACGGACACCACTCACACCCACAGGAAGGCTAACTGAGTGAAAATCCTACAACTAGAAAGAAACAGACTCAGAGGAGTGGCGGAAGCAAAGTACAGAAGTACGGAGGCGCATGCACAGGGCTCGGGGAAGAGGGCTGGCGCCGGAGTATGCGGTTCTTTTCCAAAACGGAGAGAGCCACAAGCTCCCAGCGGCTCTGAACTCCAGTTCCAGGCGCACACCCGGAGAAGGGGGACTAACTGGCACCGGAAGGAAATCCAAAGCGGGTTTCTCTCAGCGTTGCTTGCATCAATTACCGTGGGACACAGAGACCCCGTGTCTCTTAGTGCAGGGCTGAGAAGCACCATAGCGCCCTGCCCTGCCCTGCCCTGCAAACTCTCCGAGGCCCTGCCCCTACCAAGCTGCGTCAGAGGCTTTTGCATATAAAAGGCTGAGAAGCCTAAGGCAAAGGCTAAATTAATACCTCCTTAAAGATACAAGAGCCAGCCTCACCCGGTGGCCAGAGTGGGACCATTCTAAATAAAACTCAGATCCACAAGGAACACACTCGGGGCAGACACAGTGAGCACAAAAGCCCCACTGAAACAACTCTTGTCCCATAAGGGTGTCTCCAGCACAGAAGTTCTCCCACTGTAGACACAGCTGACCTCTCATAACCAAGTGGCTTAGAGGTTAATTCCTCTCAGTGATCACCTAACTCAGAAAGGGAAGCAGCCAAAATGCAGAGACAAAGAAACAGATCACAAATGACAGAAATGGAGAAAAGAAAACTACAGGATATAGAGTTCAAAACCACGGTTATTAGGTTTTTCAAGAATTTTCTAGAGACTGCCAATAAATTTAGTGAGACCCTCAATAAATCAAATGAGACCCTCAAGGATATGATAAAGGACCAACTAGAAATTAAGCACACATTGACTGAAATAAAGAATAATATACAAAGATCCAACAGCAGACGAGAGGATCCCAAGAATCAAGTCAAAGATATGAAATATGAAGAAGCAAAATCCACCCAGCCAGAAAAGCCAAAAGAAAAAGAAAAAGGATCAAAAAGTATGAAGATAGAG